>JAQFZP010000103.1:0-62841 GCA_034695745.1 Geophilus truncorum | reverse complement strand
ACAAACAGAGAATGGCGTTTATTAGTTAAAATACATTTAAATCGAAAAAAATATTCCTCAACGTCTCAACTGTAACTAGTGCATATTTAAAATGAGTAATTTCGGTATTAGAATAAACTCTGCTAATGATTCGCCAGTTAATTTTATAACTATTGAAAGCAATTGCAATTAATTTTAGCGTGAAAAACCCTTCGTTTTTTCCAAAAAAAAAAATTTAAAAAAAATTAGACATTGGCTTTCTTATTGGTGGAACTGTGGTATGTGCTCTTTCCATTCCTTAATTAAATTTATTGAATCGGGAATTGAAACCTTTTGTACATTTTTAGGCAAAATACCTGTTTTACGTTATAAAATATTTTTTTATGCATTTATCTGAGCTATAATAATTTGTAGACCTATTTATGAATTATTTGGCCATAAACATGTAAACAAACAGTACGTAATCAAACGACTAACTTTTAAAAAGAAAGCAAACCATAAAGAATAAAAAAAGTGCTTACTCTCTACTCATTTGCAACCACTTTATCGCGCACTTCTGCGCCAAAATAAAAAAATCTTTTGCCCAACGCACGAGGCACTTCAACTTTTTGCACAAAAGGAAAAAGTGTCTTATTGGATATCGTTCGAGAACAATCTGAAATTCCTTCTTTCCCCCGCCTCCACTCTGAAAGGAGACCTCAAACACCCATGTCTTTGTGAGATATAGTTATTGGGAAAATCACCTTATTCATATTGTTCTGTCGTCGTAAAAGGAAAGATGGCTTCCATTCCTCTCCCATTCACCGCAAGAAGCGATTGGAAATGGTGCGAAGGGCAATAGCGGTGAATTAGTTCCATTTGGTTGCGCACATGTTGTGAATCCGCTCTAATTCCTCACAAAGGCAAACCTCAAGAGCTTTTGTGCATTAATATGAACCTATATTTGCTCTCTCCTACTTTTTCTCTCTCCAAAATTTAACCTATACATAACTGAATTAAATTTTCATTCACAGTGCAAACATCTTTCATAGCTCTTACATTTATGGCTTCATAATAAATTCAGCTCGAGTCTCTTCAACATAAGGCAATGAAAACCAATCGCCACACTTAAATTGCTCCTCTACATCTTTAATAAGATTGACCTTCGACCGCTGGCTCTAATCTCCGACAGATTGGACGTATTAAATGTTGGCAAACGATCTGTCGTGACAAAACCGCTCTGTGAATATTCATCTGCAGCAACAGTCAAACACTGCGGCATTAGATTCAATATTCAAATGCAAATTTAAGTTCATTAAACGCCTCATCCCTTCACAACCCTAAATAAATTTGTTTTCAATAGACAAGCTAAGGTAAATATTTCAAATGAAGAGATTTAATTAGATTATAGCAAAGCTTATAATGCTTTCACCACGTATTTGGTTCTCCTACACAAAGAGAGGTTTGACCTACATTTTGAGCACGTTTTGGCTACTTTTTGAACTTTTAAATTTTTATTTTGTTGTGCAGGAAAAGTGACCCTTTCAAAGGTTTACCAAAGATTTAAAAAAAAAATACCTAAAAATGTGAAAAATTCAAGAGTTAAGTTTCACTTGTGAAAAGGATAAAATATCCCATTTCTACAGACATCTTTTTCTATTTAGAATCTTAGATTTTCATAAAAAAATTGTGTGCAGTGATCTGTAAGAAGAACCATCGACACATGCTGTGTAGCTATTCAACTAACAAGGAAAGCTTCCCAACCGGTCAACCATGGATTTCTATGAAATTAATACTAAACATCACCTCTGCGACCTGTATTGTTCCTTAAAATTGTTTCGCGCACCTCGAAATACAATCCGAGATATTGTATTTTTATTTAAAGTTTGAATTGTTTTATTTTGGTTGTGAACTTTGTGATGCTATTTCAACACAAGCCAAGTTTGAATGTACAAGAACAAGTCAAGTGGTGGGAGAATGATAAAACACAGGTTTCATCACTATCTCGTTGATTTCTATGCTAACTTTGTTCACATATATCTCGCATTGCAAGCCGAAGTGGGTAAACAACTTTAAGGAACAATATAAGTCAATAAGATGATGTTTGGTATTATAATGTCATAGCAATCCATGGTTTGCAGAGAAGCACTGCTTGTAAGTAAATATCATTGTATTTGAATTTAAATGCATGAGTCTATTTTTCTATAAATTATTGCATTCAGTAGCATTCTGTAAAAATCTATAAACTCTCACATTCTACAGCACATTAGAACACATTGAAAACTAAACAAATATTTAAAATCCTATACAAATCCTGTAAAACACCTTTTAAATTTTTTGCAAGGGTTATGCCTGACCAAGAGCTGGCATTGCAACGATACTGCAGAGCAACCTTTTGCCCATGCTTACCGAAGCATGAAGAAATAAATAGGCAAGTGCTCACAAGTAATTGAAATTCAAACAAGAAAAAGTAAAACATCCCTCGCTGAATTAAATCTCCAAGAAAATACAAAATAAACAGTCATTCACTTCTTGATCAACAGTTTCCTTATACATAAACAATTCGGAGCAAGCCATGTTAACTCGGTTTCCAGTCGAGTATAATATTTACATTATACGTTAAATTTAGAAAAGCAGAGATAAAAGATTAAAGATTAAAGAATATTAAAGCGCTCGCACACTTTAGTGGCTTTTCACATAACGACATTCATGATATTCGGCCCATGTATAATCCCTTATCTGAGCAATCCTCGGCTAATATCCTGGAAAGTATCGACGAGGAACAAACATCTCGAGCTACTAAATGTGCATGCAGTCATCTACTTGAGCGATCTACTTCCACTGATCTAATGTTAGTGCATTCAATCTCAAACCATCAGACTGTATGAGAAGCAGCCAGAGAGCACAAGGGTCTTATGGTATTCCATAAATCACAGGACCAATGTCTCAGTTTCAATGTAAACAGAGGAGAATCACGTTCCCCGTCTCCACCTCGACGTTTCAAGACGCGGGACTGGGATATATTTCATGCGTTATTTTATCTTCTGGGTTTGGCTTCCTAAATGACCACCGATATTTCACTGGTGACGATGTTTCACTTCTATCAGATAACCAGGCCAGATATTTAATTTGACTGGCCACCTGTCTTGCTCGCTCGCCTGGAATCACGCGCAACTGGCCGCGCCAAGTGAGATCCCCGTTGCTTTTCGTCATTATCATGCACGCTTTAGAGAATTATTCGCCGGGATGATGAAAGGAAAATCCATTGATCCAGTTCGAAACAGTTGGCAACAACCAACGTCTCAAAAATGATTTAGATAAAACAAAATATGAAAAAAAAGGTTTTTCCTTTTATTTATTTAGATTTACTGTAGATAATAATCTTCTCCCCTAAATCCCACCCATCAGAGCATAAAAAATGAATGTAATTGCTACAAACATTTTTTTCAGCGCAAAGTGCATTAAATTTACTCTAACCTAGTCATTTGTATTTTTTTCTGCTTTTCCTTTTCCCCCAGCACAATAGCTTTGACAAATATGCGTGCGGCCATCTTTCATACGCTTGTTCAGCCTCTAGTAGTTGTAGTAAATCAAAATAAGTGTGATAGTTGTAATGGGAAAAAGATTTTCTCCTTGTGTCAGGCTTTCGTTAAGTTTTAAACAAATTTTGCACATAAGTCGGTTGAAAATCTCAAAAATAAATTGCACTGCTCTTTTTTGTGAGATAAAATTAAGTATTCTTTTCTCAGTAATATAAACACTGTGAGAAAACTAGTTTTGACGTTACCTACTGTGTAATAACGTTGAGATTATATTTAAATTTAATACCTTATATAAACACTGATAATAATATTGCATAAAATTAATTTATTTTTGAAGCAACTTTAACAACACTTGCAATTTAAAGTTAAAATTTTTCTGGACATCAAATACATAATTAAAACTCGAATTTGCTGTTGTTGAATTGGCTTTTATTATTAAAGGGGTATATAAACAGGTATATAAAAGATTGAGACGCAACCCACTTCAGTTTTTTGCCCTTCAACCCAAAAAAAAAAAAAAAACAACTATTGAATAAAAAGTCTGGCATTTGGAAATTCCCATAAATGGGAGTATAAGAGTAACGGAAAAGAAGGAGGGGGAAAACGGCAAAAAAGACTTCTAATCTTGTGCCATCCCAATATCAAATCCAATATCGAAAGAAGCTAAATATTGAGAAGTTCCCAACGCACACTCGAACAAACCGACATGTTGCATAATGATATATTATTCAGAGAAGCATTCCTATAATATTCCATCGGACCATAGCAAACCCCCTTTTTTCTGCATGGAATTTCAAACCGGTCATAGAAACCATAGCAAATGGAAAACAGGAAAGAGCTGCCATCGCATCGCCCAAACGTCCATTTTGGAGACGCGTCCGCATAGAAAATTTGCGCGTTTTCACTTGGTCAGAGTGAAATACCTCGGCTCTCGATGCCAGAAAGAAAACTCCTCATTATCTCCAGCTGTTCGAATACTACAAATAGAAATTCGACTTTGATACAAAATGTGTTCGCATCGACTTTGTACTCGCGCTTCCTCTCGATGTGTTGATTTTAAAGTGGATCTTTTACTAAAACCACTTCCATTTTTATCTCGCGTTTGGAGGATTATACCAAATTGCAGTTTGCAACTTTAAAAATCTCCGCATTGTTCCATGCCGCGCTTTTACGATCCTATTTTCTAATTATTGCCGTATAAAAGAAAGTTTAATAGACAATATGGTCAACTCAATTTCACGGCGTGGTCAGTGAAGATGTAATTTTCTGTTTTAATTCCACGTGTGTGACGCAATTCAAGAATAGGTTTACTGTGTTAAAATAAGTTTCATTGATACAATAAGTGATTTCCGGTTTTGCTTTCCCTCATTTCCAATTAAATTAACCATTTCGTGCAACTTGTAGCACACAAAATGAAATTTACACAACTAAACAAGTCACTTGAGAAACAACCGCAAAGGAAGTGCAATTTTAAAACGAATCTTGTGCTACAAAAGCCCATATCTTCAACAGCACTCTACAAACTCTGCTTTAACTTGCACAAATATTTAGATTTAAAATCGAACTTAATTTTTGTTGACATAATGAAAACTCTTTTCATTCCCGCACACCAATCAAATTTCCTCTTTTTACTGAGAAAGCAGCAGCTCGTAGCCTTTGCATTATGTATACTTCCACCCAGTTATGGATTTGTATCAATCATATGCTTTACAATTCTGACTCGAAATTGAATTTACACATGAAAAAAAAACTCTTCTTGCCCTGCAGCTGCGATTCAAATTTTATTAATTTATTTTTTCACACTCTGTCGAGATTCCGAAAGCAGGAGGAAAAAACACGAAAGCAATATTACAAACAAGCAATGCACGAGTCACTTTTCGATCTTTTCCTTTCCACTGCCTTGATTAGATTTTAAAAACGAGAAATTGACGCTTTTTTTTTTGCACTGCGCAAAGTATCTTTAACACATGGCGTGGCACTGGTGAATTTGAGTGACATTTTTTAAGACAAAAGATATAATTGATAACGATTTATCTGAAGTTTTGTCACGACGTGATAATTTTTATTTAACACACACACAGAGACTGAGTGTTAGCAGCACAACCACAGTAATTACTCAAGCTATCTCGCAATTGATTTTCTCATTAGCTCATTTAAATTTGAGTGACATAGCTGAACGGACCAAGGTAGAAAGGCAGAATTAATGTGCTACATTGCCAGTTCGCTGGCTCCACCATTTAAACTGTTTGCACTCGTTTGATTGGTCTATCACTCAGTTCAGACGTTTTAGTTGCAGCTACGGAGTGAAGTTATAGCTTTCCATGCTTGAAATTAAATAGATGACACGTGTATATAAATCATCAGGGGCCATCAAATATCTAAAATCACAGAAATGTGTAAAATTATAGTGTTTTAACGATAAATGTCTACTGTTATGGTTTCCGGGGTGTTAATGTACAAATGGCGACGGTTGTTGGATAACATATGTGGTTAAAATTGTGTTTCGTGTGGCCTAAACGAATTACGTGTAGTGGGACTGTTTTTTTCCTTCTAAAAATAACAATTTGTTTTAGGTCTAAATTGATTTAGCAATAAATGGCATTGAATGTTTTGTGATAATTTAATAATTCTTAAGTAAATTTAATATAGAATTAGCTTATGTGCAATTCTCAAGGCATTTGCTTTATTTCTGAAGAAAATATTTATCTTTTTATTTCTTGTTTACTCGCGAATTGTTTGCGTTGTGGCATACTAGCCGCTGGTGACATTAAATTTTACTTTACTCGTAGGTTGCATTACTGAGGAAAATACTGTAAATTAAAAAACAATTTTTTAAATACATTAACTTGAAAACAACCATTCTAAAGCGGCATCTGTCATATAAAGTTGAATTGTGTGTTTATATTCACGTTCTCATGAATTTGAATGTATGAAAATAACAGTCGTGTTTGCATTATTTTTTTCATTCTATGTACATCCATTTCTGAATTTCAAATTACCCAATCCCTCCAAGTCCAATCCCATGTTTGTATACTGAACATCTTGATGTCACTGAGTAATCAAATCCACATGAAAAATAAATGACTTTAAAACAAAAACAACCAAAAAGGCAACTTCAATCTATAAAACAAAAAAGCTTAAAAATTATTGCAAAGATTGTTTCAATTCAAACATTATCAATTAATCACTCTTAAATGAACTCAAGTTTGTAAACATGAAAGCATAAATAAACTTTCTATTCAAGAAGAAACAAGTCAATTTGATTGACTCACAAACTCTACAAATGAATACCACGGAGCCAAACATCAGTCTAATGCCATTGAAACCAACTATTCAAGCAATTTAGCATCAAAGCAAGAGGGCCATTCAAATTGATGTTCACACAAAGAACCCTTCGATCCAATAAATGCAGTGGACTATGTCCAAATCAGCTAAGCATTTGGCACTGGAGCCAGGAGGTTGCCTTGGATTGACCTCCATTTTAAGAGCTTCTATTCACTTGATATTCTGCATTCCCCATCCCCTTCTCCCAAACACCATCTCATACCTACATCCTCTGCTCTTTTTTCCCCCTTCTTATTCTCTTTCATTTCAATAAAAGCCTTTTGCTCAGAAATTCTTGTACATATGGCACAATTTACATGTTATTAGCATATTTCTCATTTTTGTCTCACTGCCATGAGAATAGTAAAGGTGACCACAAAAATTCTGGGTTAGATCCAATAGTGTTTAATACATAAAATGGCCATTAAAAAAAATCCATTTCTACTTTATTTTTAAGGAAAAGAAAAGTAAAGTATTGCACTTTATTTATCTCTGTTTGCTCCATTTGTTTTTCAACTTTAATCACTGTTTTTTTTTTGTTTTTTTTGCCACTGCACAGTTTACAATCTTAAGCTTTTGTTGCACTTTTAATTAATGAAGCAGCCATTCTGTTTTCAATGATACAGCCAGCCCATTAACTTAAGTTTAATCTATTCCTCAGAGTTACAAAAATGCACAAGTTGCATTCTCTCCCAAATTCCAATTCCATTAGTTCATCGGTCGGGGAAATGAAAACAAGCAACAAATTATTGGACAAGGAAACATAGAGAAACTTCGGCAATCAGATATCCTACTTAATCCTGTTGGTTTTCATTTCAAAATCGTTTCGCAGACACACAGTGAGGGCAACACACCACAAACAAATGCCCGGCACAATAAAGGAAATCGTTGTAGATCTCCAATGATTTATTTGGTTTCAGCAGATAAGAATTTACTTTTTTAATTCCGCACAGTTAATTAAGTTTATTTGTGCTGAAATTGGAGAAATTAGATTAACTTGGAGAAACAATTCAGTGGTCAGAAAGTATAGGAAAAAGATTTAGTTTATCTTTTGGTGATAAAAAAAACGTGTAAAACCATTGCACACATTTTCATACATGATAATGTACAACAAATCCATAAAAACATAACATAAAGGTACAAAAGCATTATCATTAATTTAAAACTAGTGACATCTATTGACAACATTCATAATATTCCTCCCGATAACTCTAAACAACAACAAATGCACATACTGTACATTTTTTTCTTGGACATTCTGAACATTTTATTGCATCAAAACCAAGTATACCTAGAATTTTAAATCAATTGCTTCATTTTTTATTATATTACAAGAAAACCCATTGTGACCACACGATATTAAGTGAACATTATTACAATCACAACAAGAAAACAGCAAACAAGAGCGACATAAAAGCGTTTTAGTGATTCAAGCGAGGCATGTTATTCATACCTTCATACGAAATAGCTTCTTTTTATTACAGGTCTACATATGAATTCTTTGACCATAAAAAAAGATAACAGAATAAAGTTGTTTTCACTTATCAGTAGTCCAAAGCCTTGTAGGCTTATTGCATTCATGATACCTTCATGCCAGAACCTAATACGAAATTCAGCGCAGGCACAACAAGTGCCTATATAGAATCGCAAGGCCAAAAAGAAATCACTGCTTATACTAAAGATTTTCTTAGATAGCAGTACAACTTTCTTGTTGACTCTGGGCTCGAGACCACTGCCTCCAGATTGGAGAACACACAAAGGTTGTCTTCTCTATTGAAATATGACTTATTTGCTCAAGCTAGTGTGAGCCCTTAATGATAAATGAGCTGAAGATGCTCACAGCTTTGCTTTGCTCTGCTTTTCCCGAGTCAGTATTGGCAAAAGGGAACTGTTCCTCAATTATTGACATTACATTTTCCCAGATAAATTTTCCAGTTGCTCAAAACAAAAAAAAAAAAATTTGATTCGTATTGATCTCGGTTAAAGTTGCAGGAAATTTCTAATTTCCGGAACTCATTGGATGATTATTTTCTTAAAATTCATCTGTAATTATCGATATTGTAATTAAGAACGAAAAATTCCCTGTATCTTAAATTAGAAACCCAACTTGAATGGAAAGTGATTTTCCCACTTTGAATCTGAGTTAGATTCGTGCAGCGACGCATAAATGCATTAATGGTGTCGGCAAATGTTTTACCCCATAACTTCTCTGCAGTAACTTTCTTTACAAATTAAGCGAACCAATTTATATTGTTTTATGATTGAAAATTGCAATTGTCTCCGATACAACGAAAAATAAATTGAAATTGGATGTGATTTTCTTTGTCTTCGCCGGTTTAATATCTAGTTATTCGATTGAAATATGAGATCGTTCCATCTGATTGGATGTGCTAATGAAACGAGGCGTGGAATATTAATTAAATGCTTTAATTAAATGCCCATTAGGTTCTGCCAGCTATTTAAATGTCTTCAACTCATTATATTTTTTGTTACTACTTTTTTCTAACTGTCTTATTAATTCTTCGTAAATAAAGTGATGGATGAATTATTCAAATCGAGCCCTAATAGAAATGGTGAGAGATTGTCGCCATAGAAATAGAGCAATCCTTTACTGTGGTACAACGTTAATAGCGCAACGAATTGCAGCAATCATTTCTTAGAGTCATAAGTTGAGACGTTGATGGCGTCAATTTTCATCATTACCGTACTGAATTATTTTTATATTTAAGATGCTGTAATTCGTTACGTAGAACTGAAGTGAGTTTTTGCAAGCAGTAAGTTTGTACAAGGTATTTTTTCTTGTATAAATTACTAATTTATTTAATTTTAATTTTAGTTAATTTTAACTGATGATCAGTTAAAATTAACTAAAATTAAAGTTAAGGAAAAATATCAAAACCTCTGTTTGTGCAGTGAATTTTCCCTTTTGCAAAACTGCAAGTTTTTATAATTAAATCACATAGTGTGCTGTATGCAATTTTATAAAATGATTACTGTTTTATACTTTTATGTTTTATCAATAAAATAAGCTTAAAAGTGAATATATAGTGTAGTGTAAAAAGTTACCTGAAATCGACTTTAAATTTTTAAAAAAGGTAGAGATGTGTCGGATTGAATAATTTCGTAGTAAAAACAACAGGAGTTTTCCAATATGAGTAATTAGTTGCCGAAGACAACATTGACATTAATGCTAAATGTGGTAATCAATTTCAGCATTCAATATTTCATTTAAATAATCCCATAAAGTGACTGCTTAAATATTTCTATTTTCCAGTTAAAAATATACATTACAGTAATTTTCTAAAAATAATTTCAAATAGAAAAAGAAATATCAGCACACAAAGTTTGCATTCACCATCATTTAAATTAATAAATCATGATACAGACACTCCAAAGCCCTCCATACATAAATGGCAGGATAAACCTTTCAAGTAGCAGTCAATCATTCACCCTTAATAATTAAGAAACAAAAGAAAAGTATTAGAACCAACACTTCCTTCCCAATAAATTGTTAAACTTAACTTTTCCACGAATCTTACTTGAAACGCCTTTCCAAGACCATGTAAGTCTCACTGACCATCAGTTGGAGCAAAATGGAAAAAAAAGTAAAAAACAAAACGAAAAAAGAAAGGAAAAAAGAAGAGAAGGGGAAAAAAGTTGTGAGTTTTCTCTTGAGACGAGCCGTCTGTAAGCGTGATGTCCTCTAAGAGATTTCAGACCAACGTTAAGCTGCAAGTGTAGGAGGGTACACAAGACACTACTTCCCCAAGAAATCCTGTTATTTTCTCGTCATTTCTAAAAGCCTTCTTTTCTTTCTCCCTCAAACTGCCTTTTTTCCCTTCTTCATACAATATTCGATCATAGTTTTTCAATCATCACTTGAGGAAATTGCCTTACTTTTCACACCCTTTATTCCAGCATCTCGTCTCTTCAATATTTTATCATTTTACAGCTTGAGATAATAAACGTAAAAGAAAAAGGGATTTTTAAACCCGTTATTTATTTCCAAAATAAGATTTCAGATAAGATTCATAAAGAAATTTTTTTTTTTTACCTTTTATTTAGAGAAATAAAACTGCGCTTCTTGAATGGCTTTGAATTAAGCAATTAATAAATGAGAGTAATAAAATAAAATAAAAATTGTTCGCTGCATAAAAATTTCTCTTTAAGGCATGATTCATTTCTTCTCAGGCTTCAAAGGTCGCCATATAAAAGGGTTATTATTTTGCTTTTGTGACAACAAATGGGCTGAACTTGCACACACAAATTGCAGATGGACAATACGAGTTCTCTCTATGGCTCATGGCAATTGCTTAGGTCGTGGAGTGCCCTTAGAGCAATGTTGCTTGTCTTAATCCTCAATACAAGTGACAAATTCACTTCAATTTAACCACTAGATAATTAATGTCAGCTACACTCGATCACCAACAAAGAATTTATCAAACCACAAAAACCTCCCTTCAAAACTTTGTTCTTTCCACAACTAAATCTGATGTTGCAACGTCTTAATGACGTTTGATTATACAATTTTAGGTTAAAAAAGACGTCGTTAAAAGACATTCATATTTTGACGTCATTAAGGGGAAAATACACGAAAAAGTCATTGTTTCAAAGTCGTCTCAACATTTTTTTTTATTATATCTTAACTTGATGACAACACCAAGTCTGAAAAAAAAGTCATTTTAAAGTCTTTATAACGTCCCACTGCGACTTGTTCCAATATAAGACATAAAAAGATGTTGAAATGGCATTAATTGAACCAATGCATTGTATATACAATGCTACATAACTTTCAATGAACATTTAATCTCGCTTAAATTACTAGTTTTAAATACTATGCACGCCCATAATACCATTACTGCATTTAATTTCCCTCTCAAATACGACGTGAATACTAATTACTTGCTTTTTACCCTTTAACTTTTTTCCCCTATTACAGATTTGTAACTACTCTTGCCTGCAGTAGTGCAGTTGCAACCTTTTTATCTCTACAACTGCAGGCTTCAAGTGTTTATAACGTCTGGTTTTTAACTGGAAGCATCCCAATAAACTTCGATTGCAGCTTACGACTGCAATGAAAACATCCCCAGCTCGAAATAATCAGAAAAATGCATTTGGGCCGTGCTCTCCAACGCCTCTCATCTCGGAGCCCTTTCCCTTTCATGTTATGAGACCAATAAAAGAAGGAGCAGAGATGTAAATACGGCCTTTACTTACTTGAGAATTTCTCACCTATCTCTCACGCTCATCTTGGCAATATCGTAACTTAGAAAGGTGTCCGTAACAGCAACCAGCGTAATGCAAATGTGACTGATGCACGCATAAAGTTGTGCAAATCCGTTTTAACCTTCGCTTTGCATTTAAGGACACCTAAAAATAAAAATAAAATAATATATAAAATGCAATTCCTTGAATTTCTATTTTTTTCCCAGTGAAATACAAGAAATAAGAAATATAAGAAATAATAATCTACATTTAGGTTTCCAAAGAACGAACCCAAGTCTTTTTTTTTTTTTTTTTTTTTTTTTTGATTTGGTATTTGCCTGAGGTGATGGAAAAAATTCCTCCAAATGAAATGAGCTATTCCTAATAGGTTTGAAGAAGAGCTTCTGGTTGGCTTCAAGAAAGCTTCAACCAGGGGAAAAAAGGGAAAAAGTTTTTCTTTTGTAGTGATATTTGTGTTATGTTTCTTTTTTTTTATATCCTATCTTTTTACCTTTAACATCTTAATGGATTTGAAGGGTGATGACAAACTCAAAGGACATTTCATGCAACGTCAGTTTTGATATTAAACTTGCCAATAGTGTCAAGTAATGCTATTAATCTATTCTTGTTTGCCATGTGATTTTTTTTTCTTAGTGGAAAAAAAAGCAACTTTAATAAAAATAAATCTACATTTCTTTTTTTGCTGACAAACGACATGTTGTTGGTCGGAATGCTAAAAATGATCGTCTTTAAAAATAGAAAAGGACAGTCTGTTTGTGATAAATTTCCACAGGTTTGTGCAGGCTGTTAAAAAGCACTCAGGAAAATCACGTGAAAAATTCCCATTGGGATTACTCAAACACTGAATCAGATCAGACTTGCACGCAATGATAGATGCAACTACTTTACCAAAACCACAACGTAAAGTCTATTAAAAATGAATGGTAAACAAACAGATGATATAAATTCCATGTTAGTGCTCTAATTATAAATTAAATACTTTATAATTATAAACTTTATAATTATAAATTACTTACTTACCGTGCTACATTTTATAAATTAAACCATCATCAAAACATGTTTAAAAATTTATTATTATAAATGACCAAGAAAAAATTTTTTTTTTTACTTTTTTGCAAAATATACACCCATCTTTCTTACAGTGCATTATAAATTTAAATATATTTAAATTCGAGAAAACTTTTTACTTGAGATTTTGAAGAGAAGCTTGAAATCTGTTAGAAATGCACATATCTATTGAAAGGGAGTGCATGGAAAGAGAGAGGGAGTTATTTTGACTTATTTACTTTTTTCAATCCACTGGCAAAAGCAGTGTGTCAGCACTTTCTGGAACGTCTTGTCAACTTGTTTGTGATTTCAGCCAGATATCCTTCAATTGGCAAGACTAGAAAACCAGAGCTACATACAAGACTGCCAGATGACAGAAGATTTCCTATCCCATAAAACAGAATCCCCAACTTGAAAAACAAACAGACATAAATCAGGGAAACGATATAGAAGGAAAATGGTTTTGCCTCATCAATCAGGACAAATCAAATATTTGATCTGACCTAGTATATTGTAATTTTTAAAGATAAAATGTTATAATAAACAAAAGTTATCTTTTTAAATTGTAGTGATAACCATCTATATATTTAATATACAAGTTGTTTCTCAGCGTGACCTGATCTATTGGTGTGAAACCAGTCTGGGTCTCACTAAGGGCTATTGAAGAGTGTCAAGAGGGTCATTGCAGTTGTTGATTCCGTCAAACAGATAACAAGAGCAATAAATTCAGAGTAAATTAAAACATTAAAATTGAAATGTAAGTTCACTTTAAAATTAATAGGATTTAAAAATTTCAACATTTATAGGTTGTTTTTTTTTTAGAAATTTATAAATTCATTTGAAATAGGTGATTTTTATAAAGGTACAAAATTGTAAAAAATCTTTTAAGAAAACAAAACTTTCGACATTGAAATCTTCAACTCAATTATTTTGCAATTTCCACCTTTTAGGTCTTACAATAAACACACAAAAAAAATTAATTTTTACGCAATTGTCCTGCTGCTCATCTATTAAAATGTAAATTTACACCTAAAGTAACTAAAAGTTGTTTAAAGGGAAAGTATTTTACTCTCATTTATGACCTCTTAATACCCTTATTTCTATGTGTGAGAAATGTAATACCTGTACTGTAACCTGAGTGCGAACTTACACGAACTCGTTGAAATATCTATTTTCACGTTATTATCTTGAGCTTTAATGAAGGGGAATTACCATAAAAATCAGTCTCTGTGCAAGAGCCAAGATGAAACACATCAGCCATCTTTGAAAACATAAAAGCAACAAGATTTACTCTTGATGTAGACAAATTGTGATGTCATATCACTCATGACATCATTCTCTCACTTTATACAATACTAATAACTATTAATAATAGTTTCTAAACTAAATAATATCATACAGAAGCTGGGAAGTACCACAACTTCACAGCTACCGTAACATCACATCAATATTCATCATTTAAGTGGTTAAACACTCGCAATCAAGACATCCAATTATACAATGTCAATTACACTTATCCAATTGATAAATACACACATAATCTACACTTTAAATTATAATTCAAATACAAATAAATTCTCCTACTTTACAAATCCCATTGGGAGAAATGAGCAAAACTCTTAAATTTAAGTCGCAGTGTGACGGTCAACAGCTCGATTCACCCTGCATCAAGCGAAAACGTAGAAAAACAAACAGTTTGATCAAACAACAGCAATTCCCATCTGTTTGATTGCAACGTAATACACGATCAATGCGAAAGCAATTAACACATATCCCAATAAAGAATTGAAATACTACCAATGAATTAACCATTTGATCCTTGCGCAGACACGTCAGCTTCAACACAAAGTTTCTAATTACAAACCACAAATAATTCACTTGGAAATCACACTGCCATTGATCACTAAGCTTTTAACTATTTCAAACTCATCAAACTTCGCTCTCGCGCTAAACTTGACGATCCCTTTCCCTTATCAGCAACCACTTTGTAGTGTTAGACAGAAAATCTCTGCTTTTGAGCGTTCTCCCTTCCCTCTTTTCCCCGTAGAGATAAGCAGCTGCTATTTCACTCGAACGACAACCCACCACTAAAGTGTTGAGGAGTTGAGAACTTGGCAAAGACTTACAGCTTTATCCCGTCCTGTAGATAATTAGAGCTGCATAGAAATTTAACAGATAAGCCTATCAACCTTTTCAAAGCTAGAATTTGCATAACTTCTACTTTTTCTCGTCTTGCCAACAAAAGTATGTTCGGGAGTAATTATTTTTTCAATACTCATTTCTTTTGTCGTCAATTAGCGAAGGGTAACTGAAGAAAAACAAAGCGACTCCTCAGTTCCGAGTGCTGCCTTGTTATTTGCACCAATTTATATCTATCAATCTCGATAACTCTTTCTAGAACGCTAGTAAACTGTTTTCAACGCACTATTTTTTCTCATTTATTTTTACTCTTGGGTCTGGTCTTCTGGTGCAATTCCCAAGTTGCTAATTCATAATACATTCCCGTCATGTTGATGCATGAGTTGCAGCGGTATCATTAACCCAACATTTTCTAATCACAGTTGATTGATGAAAAAAATATACACGAGCTAATAAATACGAGAAAAAATGAATAAAATTAATGTTTGGATAATTAGTCATGCAAAACATCCAGAGAGAAATAAAATATGCAAAATTGCACCATTTCAAAAGCATCCTTCTGTCTTTCTTTATTGATTACCGACGACCTCCAAGGGTAGCATAATTCCTTTAGAGGACATGATTAACTAGTACTTAAAAAAGCAAAAAATGTATTAGAGTCTTATGGCAATTAGCAAAAGCCGACAGACTTTATCATTTAATGAAATTCAGAAAGAATAGTCATTTTAAATTAAGTGTGCGAGACGTTAATGTGTCCATTTGTGTCACTTCTCAAACAAATTAAAAGAGTATTGTCATTTAACGAGATTGTGTTTTTAATGACATTGGTATTTTTTTTATCTTTTTTCTAGTTACTTCACTGGAACCTGAATTCGGTGACCTAGTTCCGAACATAACCATTCCAGTCGGTCGTGAGGCAGTTTTACCTTGTGTAGTGGATCATCTGGGGAGTTACAAGGTACGATGGAAAAGAATAATGGTCTTCATGCATAGTTTTTACACAACTCGAGAGCGCCTCCGTACTTTACCGATATGAAAACATAATTAAGTACTGAGCATACGGCACACGTTTCTTACATAGCTTATGAGGAATGCATAATAAACGACACGCAGCCAAAGAAAGGGATTCCATTTATGCTGTGGCAGCCATGGATTGCATTCACTCTTACGTTCTACAAGCCTCATTCTACATTCACATGATGAATGCACAAATGGCTTGAAAACTACTAATGCTTACTGGCACAAGGCAGTTTTCGGTTTTCATGTACGGGACGCGCATTTTGCCCACATCGAACGACGAACAGGCCTTCGTATTGCAATTGATCGCGGGATCATAAATTAGAAGAAATTGAAATAGTAAAATTACGTTTATGTATGGGTGTTTAATGTTGGATATGATAAATTGGATTTTTAAAGGGTTTTGTCACTTTTATTTAAAATTACCATTCCGGTTGAGATAAACTCATAAAAACAATTCACTGTTAAGAATTGTGTTCCAAAATACAGTCGAACCTCATCATAACAAAGCTCAAGGAACCGTAAAATTCGTTCGTTGTAACGGGTTTTTCTTCGAGACGAATTAGTACACTATTTACATAAACGGGAATTTCAAACAAATTCGTTATATGCGGGTTTTCGTTGTAATCGGGTTCGTTATAATGGGATTCGACTGTACCCTAAATAGTAAAGCCTCAATTACAAATGAGAATTCCATTAAATGCGTTTAAAAAAAAATCACTTTTTAAATCAATAATAATTGAAAGTTATCTTAGATCACCTTTAACATGCAACTTATTGAAAATACTAAAACCACTTTATCAAATTTTTGATGGCTGCTTTGCTGCAGCTCAATTGCTGCAATAACTGCAGGGCAAGCGAAAGGTCTGGCTTCAATCCACACCTTGAAACTTCTCAGTGTTATCCCTTTAATGGCGCAAAAAACTATCATTACCACAATCAAGTTCACTTATTTGAGCTATGCTGTTGCAAACCTCGAGAATTACTTGACCTCTTATTAAAGCAGACAAAAACCTATCACAAACTCATCTTCAACTGTGCCTGGAGTAAAAGTAGCTTGAATTTTGCAATTTACAACTTGGGTAAACTGATTGAAGCAAAAGTTAGTGGAGTGCAGAAAGAAAGTAAAGAGAAGTGTCTAAAGCAGGTGTGTGCCTCTCGCGTCTTTGATGCAGGTGAAAACATGGCTCACGTATTCGACAGGTCATTACTTTCAAGGAAATGAGACCCCACTCGACACATTGACGAATCTCTAGCCGAAAGAAATAGAAAAGTAAAACAAAAGAAAAAGAAATAAATAACAAAAATAAAAAAAATAGTGAAATTTTTACATTAAAATGGTCGCAAAATACTTTAAAACAAAGTTCGACATTTTCATTTAATTAAGAAAATGATTTGGGATTCTTTCAAACACTTTGCTTGTAGCTATTGGCGCGCAAATGAGACGTAATTCAATTAGATTCGACTCAACTGTAGCTCGATTTCTTGCAATAAGTGTCGAAATTAAATTAACCTTTCGATTCGGTGACATCAAGTTGAAATTAGATTAAAGATGTTTGGAGTAGAAAATGTTATATTTATCTCTTGTGTCATTCAAAAGTGTTATAATGTAATAATACGATCTCTTTGAAGGTGGCTTGGATCAAAGTAGATACCCAGACGATTCTTACAATCCATACTCACGTTATTACACATAATCCTCGCGTTGGAGCATCACACAATGGTCACCGTATATGGAATCTTCACATACGGCAGATCCGGGAGGAGGATAGGGGTTTTTATATGTGCCAAATCAATACATCACCGATGAGAAACCAAGTGGGATATATAGAAGTAGTCGGTAAGCCACTTACTTTTCATTTATTTACACAGAGTATTTCTAGAAGCACCATTTAAAGCACATTCCTTTTGACAAGATTTAAGCTTCTCTGCAAAGCTTATAAAGTTTTCACAAGTGCCATAATCTGTGGATGATCAAATCTCAATCCAAAAAAAAAAAATCACTTAAATCTATATAAATTTTGAATCTCAAGTATAAAAAAAATCACTAAAAATATTCAGACATCTTAAAATTTCATCAATCTTTAAATATTAGAAAACTACCAAAGACATTTGAATTGTTAGATGCTCCAAACCTGATTCAAATATAAACAAAAAAAAATCAATATTAAAATTGTACTTTACACTTATCTTGCTGAATTTTTTGATTCCAATTTTTAATAGACGAACATTCAATAAAATTATGACTACCGATGCACCATTTTAAAGTTGCCATTGTCCTTTGACTTTAGCTTACACCACGGCAATGCTTAAAGACGAACGAAAATTACGTTAAGAATTTCATTAATATCCAAACCCGGTGGAAACTTGGCTACTTACCAGGGATTGGCAATCACCAATTTGGCTGCAGTAGATGCGAAATTAGAGCAACACTAATACATTATCTCGATAAAATCTTACGCTGAAAATCTCTCGAGAATCAAACTTAACATATTCATTTAAAAAAATGCTCATTTCACTTTTTGTTCAACTCGAACAGATTGATTGTCTTAAATCAACCATTTTTTTCCCTCCTCATTCAGAGCCAACAGCAATCTCAGATTTTATCTTATCGCGAAAATATATTACTTTTCCTCTAATTATGCCAGGAATTCCAGCCCAAATTAGTGATTTACAATCAAAGAAGTTTCTCTAACTAATAACCACTCCCTAAGAATGCTTATTTCCTCGAGTTATATCGTGCGAAATCAAATCAATAGCAGCACAAAGCCACTTTCTAACATTTATAACGGAAATTTTAATTAAAAAACTAGACAATAAAGCCACAGGTTAACAAGGAAGAGTTTCTATGCACCGCGTAATTAATTAGATACTTTTTCCGTTTGAAAAGCAAATAAAAGGGGTCACAAAATCCCCATATGCCAACTTTAACTATTCTCGCAGTGATTTAATTACAACAACAGTTGGGCTTTGTGGTAAAAAGTGGCATAAGTGCATGTAAACATGCGCTTCATGTGACTCTAAAACTTGCAAAACTGCACATTATAATGAGAAATACACGGGGAAACTTGACGACCTGTTCTATTTCACTTAATAATCTTTTTATAATGCTACTCTAAAAAGACATTTAAAACTGATTACCATGAAGAACGAGCTTTAAATTAAAATTATTAAAAATTATTCTAAAAGGTGCAACTGAAGTGGCTAATGGATTTTTGTGACAGCACGCATATTAAAAACAAATTCACTCGTCTTCAATCCAATTTTCAATTCAGAATTGTGCATGTGACTGTTTAATGCTTTAAAAATTGGCTGATGACACCATTTGGTGTCAGTGTCAGCAGCAGTGCGCAGCTCTGCAGCAAAGTTCCCCCGATATTATTTTATTAGTTGGAAATTTTGTCTTTAGAGATTCAAATTCGCAGGAATGTGGTGGAGGGATGTTTGACTTTGTACCTTTTGAAATCACATTTGGAAATTAAGAGAATCCATTTTGAGAGTAATAATTCTTAAGAGCCATTAAGGACAGACTTCATGTTTCTATTAATAGGAAAAAGCCCTTTTTAATAGCCATGAATATTAAGTCGAGGATGGAATGCGCAGCAACCTTCTTGATAAGCTCATTTGTTCGGCACACAAACCAAACAAACGAGACACGCCCAAGTGTGTCTTCCCTTCTCCCACCTCTACCACTTGTGAATTTTCCATGTTAATTAGGACAGCTTCCTAATATCGATTCGGTTTACACATCACAATTTATTGTACCGTTGGTGCAGGTTTGCATGAAAAGATTCTCCCAACAGAAATTACTTTCTTCAGATTATCTCCACTGCTTTAATCCTTTACCCATTAAAACAAAGCTGTAAAGTTTGTGGAAATTAGCCGCACAAAGTTCCAGCTTCGTATTTGTATTTAATCGAACCGAACTCGCACTTTTCGTGCTAATTAGACTGTGATCCACAACTTGAATGAAATTTCACTTTTATCTCTTTCAAAGTGAAACAGAGCAACCCTACGAAATTGCACACAACAAAAACTTACTAAATAAAATTTAGGACGACCTCGGGTTACTCGGTAATTAGGGTAATGAGATTCTGAATGGAAATAAAGATATATCTGCAGGGTAGAACGCGCCAAAGCCTCACAGTGCGGGGTGAGCCAAAATTAGCATTAAATTACCATTTCCTTCATTCAAAAAAAAAACTCTTGCATTTTGCCATCCAAATGCAGCTACTACGGTTGCATTTCGAAATCAAAACCAACAAATACATTACTCCTTTATAAATCCGTCTCTATTTCCTCATTTTTCTTCGCAAAAAAAAAGGTGCGCTATCGGAATAAACACAAAACTGGCAAACAATTTATTCCATACTATAGATTACACAGAACGCATTTAAATGATAGCTGCTATATTTCACGAAAAAATAGGCAAGAAAAGAATCACCTTAGCAGGGAAAAAAACACGTTTCATCTTTTACTTTTACGTGGGTGAATTTTTCACGCAAGACGTTACAGTAACATCATCTGACAGCAATCTAATCCCTCTTGTACACTCAAGTGTTGGTAAGAAGCACTCCCCAAACTCTGCTTTCATAGTAGATGGATAGCAGCGGTGAAAACTCCGAGTTGTGCGTGCATGATAAATGCGCACACACTTGCGCACTTCATGCTTGAGCTAGGCGAGCAGAGGTGCATCAAAGCAAAACCTGGTCAAGGATATCCGCGGACAGGCTTGATAACTTACAATCTTATTGCATATACTAAAGGCTCAAGAGATTTCACACTTCGCTATTTTTTTTTAACCCTGATTTTTGCATATTATTTGATTTATACTGAATTTCAATTCAGTGCTTTTCACGTCAAGGTAAAACAGGTGAAGTTGAAATGTGACGTTCGATTGACCGCAGTTGAAGTGGAGAAAATGTAATTACTATTTGACCGTGCATAGTGAATTAATTAATGTTATTGTTTACGTGGATTTGTTTATTTTCGAGTTGATTGATAATTTATATTTGTTTCGAAATATAACAAACAAAAGTAGGTGAGAATTAAAAAAAAAAAAGAGAAAAAGCTTTTCACGGTTGTAATTTTATCAGCCTCGATTCAAGCACCAGTCGCTCGTGTTATTCTCTCTGCGCTCCCATTCAGTAAGTAATCACGTTTTGGTAAGACGCAAGTCTTGCGACGCAAAGAAAACTCCCACTTTTTTGTGTCTTTGTGGCGGGTTAACTAAAGAGGATCTGCCACAAATGAAAGTTTCCAATGACTTGTCGCTTTGCATGCTGAATTTGGCATTCAACTTTGGAACTAACTAATTGCCGCGCACTTTTTTCACTACACGCTGGGAATACTAACAAAACATACCGAGAGAATGGAAAATAAAAGGAAACGACTGTTTTTATTTCTTGCTAATTTTCCTAAGTGCCATGCCGCTGTAAAAAAAAAGAAGAAGGAAAAAAAAAAAAGAAGAAGAAAATGCGTAATTCAAATTCCAAAAACCTCCACTGTCACTAGGACACCTGAAAAACCACTAAGGCACATCGAAGTTGGTATAAGAGTAACATTTTCTCCTCCTCATCAGCATCGATTTATGAACACAAGTGCTAAGTACTAATAAAACGTGATGAAGAGTAGCAAGGGCCTAGTGCCTGCTGCTTCCTCTCACTTTGCTACGCCATTTTTCTCTTGCCTCTGCAGCTTATCGCCTTGTCCGCGCTCTTGACCTGCCAGGGAATGCTATATTCTCTCTCGCCAGTAGTTTGCACCCCATTCCTTATCGGAACAAATTACCAGAGCGTCTAGATAGGGAAAATAGGGTGCAAGGAAGCAAGCCCATGGCCAGTTCCTGTTCCTTGAAAAATTCCTGCTGCCCGCAATCAAGATAACGACAAAGATCAATAAATGCACGTCTGGTTTATGATGAACTGCATTACCTCGAGGGGACACGGAAAAGTCCTCCAGAGCGAATTGGAAATTGGGCTACGGTAAAAAGATGTAATTAGATAAGTTGATCGATTCGAGAGCGCCCAGTCGTGTGTATGTAAAATTGCGAAATGCATCTTGGTAATTGGAAACTGAGTTTTAATTGGAGCTTGTGAAAATGACCACGTGCTTTGTTTGGGGCCGATGCTTATGGTGCTTGGTAATTTGATCTCTTTTCACTAAGATAATTCCTTTGCCTTGTTAAGTTAATGTAGTAAATAATGCGTCGTCGTTTGTTTCCAGTTCCACCAGACATTATCTACAAAGAAACCAGTTCAGACATGGCAGTGACTGAAGGCAACACTGTGACCCTCATCTGTAAGACGACGGGATACCCGCTGCCCAAGACAACGTGGCGCAGAGAAGATGGTGGCGCCATTATTTTGAAAACTGCTGGGCGGGATAAAATTAAAGGCGAGTATATGTCAAGATTCAATATGATCATTTTGAGTCTGATGATTAAAGTAGCACTTCCGGTTGTCATTTTATCACTTTCCAATTGAGTAAATATTGTGAAAGTAAAGACAAGTCAATTTTAAAAAGCACTTCCGATACGTTCTTAAGCATTAAAATTTTATAAACACCTAAATCCAGTCTAGACCAAAAAAGTTTATTTATTTCGCAAAATAAAACAAATCTAAAGTGCACTTCCGGCACAAAAACATCCCCTCGAATTTTTATATCTCATTTTCACCCAGAAGATTAACTTATGCAGCTCCAAATGATCTTATTGCAATGAATTTTCTATACAGTATTTACTCTGAAAACCATTGCATCGCATTGTAAATAACGATAAAAAAAAATATAATATTCAAATTCGAGTAAACCTCTAACAGTAAGTTTATCCGATAAAAAAATATTGACCCGTCGGTTTTTTTCTATTTTCAAGAATAACTCAATTCTCATTGATCAACTCAAGAAATGACATCTTCATAAATCATAAACAATCCTTAAGAGCTATTTGTCGCAAGAACGAGACAACGAAAAATTAAATTTTAAATTATTCATCGCCCAATTCTAAAATTCCAATATAAAAAAAAAAGAAACTTCAAATTTCTATTGAGAAAAATTAAAAATTCTATAATGATTTATTATTTCTCATTGGACGTTTCCTTCTTAGCCATTTAACCTTGCTTTGCCAGTGACAGCTGTGACATAAAATTTCTATTTTCCATGTCCTTATTGCTGGAAAATAATTGCTCCTTCACATAACAGCTGGAATCTAGTTTAAAAACTGAAATAACAGAAATTTCCCGTTAGAATAATTGCTTTTTAACGATTTTTTTTCCATTCAAGAGCTTCACAGTAAGGTTTGACGTTTTCGTCGCTTCAAATATCTTAATTAATTTCTTTATTTACCTTTAATTATATTCAGACACGTTTTTACTAAATAAATACAATTTCCCCCTTTAAATTTACACCAGACGAAAAAATTAATTAAATGACTTAATTACGGAAAAAATAGCTCGTGCGATTTTTCCCTTTTCAAAAAAAAATTATTTTACCAATTTCCTTCAAATTTCTTTTCGTAGCATTAGCCGAATTATCTGATAAGATTCAATTTAAAAGACGGCAAATGTTTGCCGTTAGTTTTGATTGTGCCTTCCTTTATTACAACAAACATGAGCTTGATTAAATATTGGCGATTTCTTCAACGAAACTTAAGTCTACGTCAAAGTTACGGAGAAACCGAGGTTACACCGTAAAGAATTTCTATCTGAAATTTCTCAGAATAGAAACATATTAAAATAAGAAAAAAAAATGGGATAAATTAATCCTTACATTTTTCTGCATGTCTTAGCAATTTAAGTTGAATGAATGAATGGAGAAAAAGAAATTACATTTCCCGTCTTTGCCTCGGTAAGAAAGCGATGCAAAAATAGGCTTTAGCTTTTCGTTATTTTATTTCAAGTGTCTCATCTTTGCAATTATCAAACTAAATTTCTTTTTTCTGTTTTTTTTTCTAGTCACTTATGTTGATAGCGAAGTATTTAACATTACAAAAGTATCTCGCAAACACATGGGTGCGTACTTGTGCATTGCGTCAAACGGAGTGCCGCCATCTGTCAGCAAACGAATAATGCTACAAGTCAACTGTAAGTAAACAGAATTTTAAATATTTCCAAATTACTTTATTATCCCGCACCAAAAATGAATTTAAACCCTTAATTTAATATTCAAAAATTCCTAGCATCAACGAAAATTCCTCCCAACTTTTCTTTTGGTATGGGTCGACTTCCCCTCGCCAAGGGGAAGGCAATGTTTATATAAAGTATGCAAGAGAAGTATAGAGAATGAACAACACCGCGGGTCTTCCCTTGAATTGTACTCCTAAAGTGTCTTTCTCACCCCAATGGACTGTGATGTAGCACGCATGACAGTCAAGAATGTTGCTAAATCAAGAATGAGTATAAAAAAAAATAAAGGGGCAGGTAGCTGAACCTATGCAGTGATGTCAAGTCAATTAAAGTGCAACTAATTTTATTAAGTTATGTGCTGGTTGACCGCCAGAGGTCGCAGGTAAAGTATGGGAAAATTTATTTCCAAATGGACAAGTTTTTCCTGCGTACCAGCTGTGGCTAATTACAATTTCTAATTATCCAATCACGAGTTGTGAGGCCTTCAACTGTTGAGTGAGCAACTTTTTCAACACAATTAGGCTTAGCCAGTTGTCAATATTACTCTCGATTTATTTTTTTAAAGTTGAAGTTCAAATTATGTACGGATATGAGCAAAAATTGCACTTCCGGTAATTTTGCTGTATTAAAACAAAACTTTTACCGGTATGTAAAACATCGACCATTTAAGGGCCTAAGCAGGCACTTCCGGTTTACCTAGATACGTGTAATTTTTGTCTATAAAAAACAAACAAGAAAAAACTGTAAAAAAATATATAAACACAGAGTTATTCGCTCGTAACTAGAGTTCAGCTTCCGTTGCTTCCACTGACAGTTCCCCTGTTTTGGGTCGATCACAACTTCCCTGCAACACAATTTTTTTTTTTTGGAAAAATTTCCCCACTAATAAAAACATTCATTTTCCCGGTAGTAACTAAACACCCACTTAACACAGGACATTTTTTCAATCAAACCCATTTGACTCGCTCATTAAAACTCGTCAACGTATTTTTTCCGTCGTCTTCTCCTTCCCTAATCTGCACTAGACTAAAGTAGAGTCTAATGACTTCTCATTTCCTCACTCTGCTTTTATCCGTTGTCGCACTTTTCCAATTTCGTGTGGTCTTCCGCAGGAACTGACCAACGATTTCCTACGGAAGCCCTGCGGTTTTCTCGCCCTGCCCAAATGCCCAAGCCAGGCCCGTTTAAAAGGTTAAATGCTCCAATTCAAGCTTCGTTATCAGCACATGCTTATATAGCAAAAGCCTCGAGCAAATACAATGAAATTGCAAATGAAGCCGATATACTGGCTGCGAGCTGATAACAAGGGACTCCAACTTCACCGCAGAACGCCGTACTCTTCCCTACTCCTGTTTCAGACGAGCTTCATTAGTCCCTCTCCCCTTTTTACTTAATACGTTTGCCAATGAGTTCATTTTGCAACAAATGATCCTTTCCCCCTTTCCTCACGACCTTTTTTAAATCACTTAACAACAACCGGGTAATGAGACGAGCACGAGAATATTTTTAAACTTTAACATTTTCCAAACTCAATTTTTTTATCATTTTACCGTTTTTCGTCCTTGAAAAAGTGAGTGGTGGAAGGAAAGTAATGTTCAGATATGGCTCTCAATTTTTCATCGCTTTTCATCAATAATTGACCGCGAATGGCCTCCAAAAATGTTTCTTGCTCCTGATTCATTTTTCATGCGATGCATTAACTCAAATTGTGCTGCAGCGTCTTTAATAAAGAGTTTAAAGCAGTCGTTCATCAATTTCAAATACTGCTCTCTCTTACAAGTGCTGTATTAGAAAAACACAACAACTTTAACCTTTCACATGTTTATGGTCCTGGGGGGTCCACTCTTCTGCTTTATTTCTTATCGGACAAAAACCCTTGGTCAAAGCGTAATAATAGGAGAAAACGCACGTAAAAACCAAAGTTGTAAAAAAAAAGATCCTACTTAAAACGTTGGGATTCCCCAGATAAGTCTCGCCCCATCAATTGCTCGCAATCAGTATCACGAGACAGTCGGTTTAGGACGCGCATGTGATGTCATTACAACTGCTGGAAATCCTATGAATCAGATCTGAGTCTCGTACTACTCCATTTCCTATCAGATTTAATGCAATTTACTGACATAAATCCTCCCAAGTTACAATTATTCCAATGCTAGATCAATATTTTATTACTTTTCTGTACAAAATATTATTTTTCTTGGGTCAACAAATGTTTGAGAACCAAAAGAATTCTAGACAGATGTTTCGGTCGTAACAAAGCTCAACAACATAAATTTTAATACAGTAAAAACGAAATTATTGCTCGTTATTACTCATCATTCACTGGGAAATCTTCAGTTTGATTTATATCTCTAGTTAGAAAAGAGTTTAAAAACAATCTTGTTATCCGCTATTTTAAGACAGTCCTAAACAGTTTCTTTTGAATAACAGAAATTCGAGCAGACATAAAAATGACATTTGTTTACTCCATAAAAACTGCACACCATTGTTAGCAGACAGTTATAGCAACTACAAATCTTAACAGCCGCCATAATCTTTTCCAACATCCCTTTTGGTGTACAACACACAAAGAATAAACAATTGCATTAGTAGACAATTCCCCCATACAACATTCCCCTTTTATCACCCGCAGCTTCAAATCACATAACTCCATGTAGAAAAATAAAATTTCATTTACATTTACTATTCAAAACTCCCTTCACATATATCCACAAATACCCAGAGTGCATCGCACGCCGTTGTTGACTAAGAAAGAAATAGCGACATTCGTTCTATTTATGACACTCGAGCGCCATCCAATTGGCGACACTGCATCTAGGACGCTCTAGAAACGATCACCATTCCACGACCGGACATCACGTGATAACATCGAATGCAATCAATATGGCACCGCGCCATGTGTAGTCGAGGGTGGGACATTGGGAAAAAAGCGAGTTTTTCGACGACGTCACTTCTTCTGTAAGCTTCACAAGTGATTTCTTAGATTTATTGGGATCCGGTCTGAAAGCCTAAGCCATTTTAGAGATGTTGGATTTAGATTCTTCCATAAAGCCCAGCACAGTTCGATCCGCCTGGGCACCCCTACTGCTCCCAAAGCCCTGACCTTAAGACGGAGAGCAAAGGAAGGCGGCAAGATGCGCCCTGCAGACCCGTGCGGTCTGTGTCTTGGCTGAGGAAAGATGGAAAGAGGCCCCTCTCGATCTCCCGCTGAAATTTTAGGATCACAATAAACTGGGGACCAGCCTAGCGAGACTAAGCTCACATCTAAGCTCATCAGACTTTTCATAGAGCGAGAAAAAGTTTGTGCTTGCCAAAAGAAGGGAAAAGACAAGAAAAGGAAAAGATGGACCAGATGGTCGTTTCTTTCTTTTTCTTCTTCTTCTTCTTCTTCTTCTTTGCTTGACTCATCAACTTATACAAGTGGTTGCTTCTACAAACAAAAATTAAATTGATTTCAGTCCTGCTTTTCTTTTCTTCAAGTACAGACATGTTTTTTATTAACTTGCCAATAAACTGATATTATTGTCTTGAGGATTGCAACTGCACAGAGTAATATGTGCACCCAATAATGTAGCAACAGTATTTGGCAAAATAAAAATGTAATAACTTTTTTTCTTTTTTTGTTGTTGTTGTTAAGAGTTTTTTGAAAGTATAAAAATTGAAAATAGAAAAAAAAAAAGAAAGAAAGAGTGCTTTCTTATGATTGAAAATTATATTTTTTTCTTTTACTGTATTAATTTTTTATTTGTTATTGGAATTAATAAAAAATTTATAGCAGTAGCTGAATGGAGGTTTTGAAAAGAAAACTTTAACGTGAGATGTCACTGTAATGTAATTTAAAAATAACACAAACAATCGAAGTTAGTTTTGAAAATCACTTCCGGTTTGATTTGTCACTTAGAAATTTAAGTATACAATCAGTGAAATTGCTATTGTAGAAGTCGATAAATACGTAATCCTCTGGCATCACCGGAAGTGTTATTTTTAACCACATTATTGAATTACAAACACCATTGATCATATGCCATCAAAATATTGACGTTCAATTCGATTTATTTACATGCAATTGACTCGTGCAGCGGGAAATACATATCTTTAATGTAATTTCGACAGGTTTAATGCCTGCTCCACGTCCGTCACACTTCATTTATTCATGATGCTTCGCGTCAAAAATATGCATTTTAAACCATAATAGCATTTGCACCAAACATCGCTTCGACCTCGTAATTCCGCTCAATACTAATCCCCATTTCCCTCCTTAGTTGATTCTTTAAAAGCAAAAGCTCGAATTGGTTTTTGTTTTCACATCTTAGACTTAAGTGTGCCATTTGTGCACATCGGTTTCGCATAGCCAGAATTTCACCCAAATTCCACGTTGTATGTTTGCTTTGTCGCTGCCCTTTCGGCACTTCTCTGCACCATCAAATTAAATTCTTTCATAAAGAAAAATTGAGAGAAAAAAAATGTCACTTTTTTTTCACTGTTTTCTAAACATTTTGTTCTCTTTCCACTTGCAGTTGAACCCAATGTGCGAATTCCAAATCAACTAGTAGGCGCGCCGGTAGGAAAAGAAGTGTTATTGGAATGTTTAGTGGAAGCGTCGCCGCGTTCGGTAAACTACTGGACGCGGGAAAATGGAGACATGATAATATCGAGTGCCAAATATGAGGTGCTCGAAGTGGGAGACTCCTATCAAGTTCATTTCAAGCTCAAAATACGAGATTTGGAGGAAAAAGACTTTGGCTCGTACAACTGCATTTCGAAAAATCTCCTGGGAGAGGCTGAAGGACAAATCAGGTTACATGGTAAGACTGCTATTTGCGCTTTCAATGTCGTAAATTTGAAATGTGTCACAAGCATCTGCAACAACTGCACTGTCTTTTCCTCTCTTTTGACAATAAATCTTTTTATTTCGCATTTTACATACGCACTTATCATATAACAAAGTGCCAACTTTTTTTTCCTGCTGCTTGAATATTTTACCAAGCTGTTAGATGAAAGCAACCCCTGAGCTTTCCTGCTAAACGCTTGTTTTATACAATTATTTTTTCCCCAGACAAATTGTGAAACTATGTTTTTATTTTTACAGTCTTAAAAATACCCGAAAAATTACAAAAATATTCTTTAAAAAAATATTAACAGGCTTAATTCGTTAAAAAACAGAAATTGTCTACAAATATAGGTAAAGCCGTTCAATATCTGGTTAAAGTACAGAAATTTTTTTGTGTACTTTTTGTAATTAATGATAAATTATCATTCAATTTCTGTTAATATACGGAAAATCAACGATATGACTGTCTGTATTATAACAGTTAAAAGTTATAGTTATTTAAGAGATTTACTGTTATATTATTAAAGTTACTGTTTTACTACGGAATTTAATCGTTTTAATACAAGAAAAGCCTCTCAACATTAAACGAAAACAAAGAAATCGTTTTATCAGAAAATGATGAACCAGTTATTTTTAGAAAAAATATTTAAGAGTATATTTTTAAAATTGCTATTCAAAATCCAATTTTTTTTCAAATGTAAACTTCTCCTTATTTTGTATAAACAGGAAACGCAAACGTGCAAATCTCGGTTTAAAGCATATGAATTACAGATGATATTAAGATAGAAATCATTAAACAAAATGTCACATGTCATCCATTTATCATTTGTCTTCTTCACTCGAAAGAGAAAAAAGAGGAAAAGAGAGAAATGCATTATACAAGTGCACAACTCTCACATTGAATGGCAATTTTGTAAAATTGTTTCAGGTTAGGCAGTCAAATAGTTTGGCAAAAGAGGGGAGAAAGAAAGAGATCAATAAATTGTGGCACATACAAAAAGTAAAAGCCAAGTAGGAGAAAAAAAGCTAAAAACTTTCACATTGCAACAACCCTAGGATAGCTTTGTTTCTCTCCTTTTATTTTTTTTAGTTTTTACTGGTATTATTTCTATTTTCTTTTTTCTCTCTCTTATTCTTCTCTATTCCACAGAAATTGACTTGGCCACTGTAAAACACCGGCTGGAACCCAAAGATTCCTATGCTACAGATGGAACAGAAGGTATGAACCATCTGTGCTATAAATCTATACATTTTCTAGTCTGACACTGAAGCTATAATACAACATTGTGAGCTCTAACATCAGTGCTTTGACTTTTATGATTTATTCCTACATTTTCCCAAACGTTAATGTGCAATCTGAAAATAATGGGCACACAAACACAAAACGTGTGGCAGGTATGTGTTAAAGAAGCCAGGTCAAGCAGAAAACAATAAAATCGATAAAAGTGCAAAATGTCATGCTCAAACTAAAAATGGCTAATTTTATACTCAAATAAATGTCATAACAAGTTACTTTAGATCAGTTTTAATGCAATAATATACAACGTCATCATCTGGCAACATTCTGAATACAGCGTAACCAAACATATATTTTATTGCCGCCAGATGACGCAACTAAACATTCTTTCTGGTAGCACATGAAGTATATTATCTCTGATTCCAGCAACTTCTTGCTGTCGCATCGTTAAATAAACGCAGCCAAAGCCGAAATAAAATAAAAAGCACTCACATAAAACATGCACAGAGCTCAAAGTTTAGAGTTCATTTCATTTCCCCTTAATTACGAGACTCCTTAAAAATAAAATAAAAAGATACCCACCTGCCACGAGTACACTGGTTCAAATTATGATTACAGCAAGCAAAAGTGGGAGGAGGAAAAAATGAAAACTTTTTTATCTGTACATCAGTCATAATAACAGAGGAAAGAAAAACCTCAAGGCATCTTACAACGCACCTCCACATTCCCACTCACACACACACACACACAAAACTCTCTTAGGGTGATGGATGCCGGTATCGACTAAGCATTAGCATTAAGCTTGCTTTGGGTTTGAGGGTTTGCAATTTTCTCGACGGTGGCAGAACTTGCACCAAAAGAATGGAATATTATACAACGCTGAGTCGACATATTTTCATCTTGGCAAAATTCAATCAAACAGAAACAAGCCATATCGAACGCTCGAAAATCTATACTTCGCCTATTGGATTAAAAGGGAGCGCAAGGCAATATCACCAAACCAAGGGATTTTCGATGCAAGAAAGAAAAATAATGTAATTAGGTTTATTTCGATGAATGCCGTGCTGATGCTGTCACTAGATGGCATTACACCAAATACTAACTTGGTGCTACAAATAATAAAATAATCATTCTATTCCAAACACCAGCACGTAACATAGCATCGGTAATACGACCCATTGCATCACCACTGCGTGAATTAGAATTTTTTTTTCAATGAAAGATTTATTGAAAAATTGTTGTAGAAAGTTGAATTTCTATAAAATCTGAAAGTTGATGGAAAATTGTAATGGAAAGTCAACTTTGTTTTTTTACAAAAGTTTTCTATTTAGATTCTGGGAAAAGCGAGCTTCTATTCTGGAAAGGTTGTTTACAACTTATGTGAAAGTTGTTTTTCAGAGTGTTAAATGTATATTTTCTATCAACTTTCCAATATATTTTCCAATGGATAAAGTTTTTATTCCATGCAGTGCACGGCAGGAATGTCTCGGTCTGCGAGCGATTACGATTTTGCAAAGATATAAAGCAAAATCCAAATTATATAATGGAACAAGCCATAAGTAAAAACGGTATTTACCAGTAAAATATAATTTAATTTTGTCAAAAACAAACAATTTTTCTAAAAAAAAAATGTGACAAGTATTTAAAATTCCCATTTAATCAAATAAAAAATAAACAAAAGTTTCCGGTAAATGATGCTTGAAGTCATCAATTTCACTATTTGCAAACCTGTCAGAGTAAATCCTCATTGAAATTTATCAAAAATACAAAATAAAACTCTGAAAAACAATGACTTTTTATTATTCCACCTCCTACTTCCAATCGCCTGATTATTCAAATTACTCTCAACCCACTTTCCCAATGTGCAAAAAAGAAACCGCAATAACGAAATAGATATTCTCCGAATAAACTTTCCTCCTATCCAGAGAAACCCCAAATTTATCCAGACGAGCTTTTCATTAGCCAGGACATTGAGCTGCTTGAATTTTACATGCTTTCTGATTGAAACCTTATGCTAATTGACATCAAGTCCCTAGAGAACGCTATACACAAACAGAATCAATCTTATGGTAAAGAAGAGAAAAAATTCTCAAGGCAAATGCTCCTTTTGCATTTTGCAAGTCTAACAAGTCAGATAAACTCAATTAGATTGCTGATTTCACCCAAAAAAAAATCCCTTCTTCATTTTCCACTGTTTTTAGTGGTAAGTTTCTTTTTTTTAACCCTATAAAAATTCATTTGTAAGCAATACCCGTAAACTAAAAGTGCAATCCCACTGTAAATTACTTCTTTAAAAAAAGCTAATAAGGGTTACACAAGTATTGAATTTTAAATCTTCCTTTTTTTTTTTATTTGCCGAATTCTCTACCAAAGGTGATTTTTTTTCCCCTTTTTCTCTTTAAATTATGGCAGTTGGAAGTGAGAGTCAAGAGCAATTTTCGTTTTGGATGAAGATTTCGCAATTCTTGTGAAGGAGATTTTGATAAAAGAGAAAAGTTTCTAAAATGGAAAGTGGTACAAAAATGACTAGCTGTTCTGTCAACTGCAATGCTCAAAGAAGAAGAAAAAAAAGCAATTGATTTCTTTTATTTGGTCACACATGTGTCAGAATCATTCAATAAATTCAACCAAGAAAAAAATTTAAACCATACAAGTAAAATGATGCTCCAGTTAACACAATTAAATGTAAATAATAGAAAAACTGCAGTTGGTAGGTAAATCACAAATTTAAAAAAAAAATTAAAATTTGTGCTTTACAAATTTTTTATTCATTGTTTGTCAAAAATGCAAGTGCAATATATGAACACGTGTTATTAAAAATGGTGGTTTAGAACAATAACTCAAAAAAAGAATAAAATCATTAGAATTTTGTACATTTTTACATATTATTTTTAAGTATTTTTTTTGTATATTTATATATTACCAGAGGTGACACATTGTTCTACAGAAAAATATCTTTATTTGCAGTTACGAATAAAACAATGCGACACCTTTTCTGGGACCTAGTAGTCTGTAAGTGGAAAAAAATTTTTTCCTCCTAAAATTCAATAAATCGTTAATTTTTTGCTTATCTGTTTTACCAATTCAAAAATAGTCGATTTGTATTTTTTCGCTTGAATAATAGATGGCGCCTCTGTACAGACAGTCCCACTTTTTTCTTTTTCATTTTTTTTTCAAAAATAATTCTATAGATATTTCTATATTTATTGATACGATTCTTCTTCTCATTTAAATCAAAAACAGTTCAATGCTAAACGTATCTCTCCAAAACGCAAATTTCAATTACAAAAGCAAATAAGAATCAATAAACTGGTGTAAATGGGTATAAACTAAATACTCATTTAAAGAATCTAATCTTTACTAACGTTTCATTACACTATCAAAACCAAGTTTTAATAGTTTCCATGACATGAATACACACATTCAAATGGAATTTATTTTAATAACACCTCATTATTCCTCACCAAACTTCACACTCACTTCCATATAACAGATATTTATGCTGTGCCATGGTTCATAAACTGCACTTGCCCTTCACAGCCATCCCTGTTACCTACTGTGTACATTGAGTGGTAAATACCACACTCCCTTGTTAGTAAACAGATTTTTATCACTTTTTAACAATTATTGTGTTTGTGTATATAATTTATCACTATTTTCATTTGTATTTTCAGATTTAGTGAGTTCCAATCTCACATTATCAAACCAAAAAGGTTTAGATTCCTACAAACATTCATCAGTTAACCAACTGGAAAGCACACATATGGGTAAAATTAAATGAATGACTGGTAAGAGTGTTTTTAATTGGACTTAATACTTTTATCTTTTAGCAGACAAATCCAGACTAAGTGCAAGACCAAACAATATATCTGACCGCAAATACAGTGAAATCTTCAAAGATGCACCAGGGAAAAAATCCACAGGTAAATAGAAAATTTAAAATAGCTATTTAGAGTGTATTTGCCTAAGGTTCAATACAAACTTTGCGCAAAGAAAACGTATCTTTACTTAACCCTTCCATTACCGGGTCATGAAAATCTACGCGTTTTACTAGGAATAGATAAAAATATGCGAATTTTCACTACCTCAGAGCTGAAGAGCCGTTAGTCAAATTTTTGTTACTGTCAACAGAGGGGGTATCTTTAACCAATCAGTATCATTCTTTTCTTGCTTGACCCCTGCTGTGTTATTCCTTCTAGGACAAATACTGAACGTAGGTCGTTACACACTGCAACTTTAATCCCTCATTAGCTTCAGCAGAAAGCCTAACCAAAAATGTCACATAGGACTTTAAGGGGCAGAAAAATTGCAATGGCTATAACTTTAATATTAATAATTTTTTTTACTCCAAATTCAGACAGAACATAGTTTACTAAAATATTCACAAACTCAAGAATAAAATAAAATATTTATTTTGAATAGAAAAAAAATTTCCTATTCAAGTTGTGGGAGATAAATATTTTACCTACAGTTGGTAAAAAAATAACCACAATGTTTATAATCCATCTAAAAGCTGAGTTGACCAAGTGACCACATATATCTAAACCTCAAAAACCACTCTAAACTTGCAATTCACTTTGTTTAATAATTTCTATTTCATCTTGACAGGCACATCATTCCAACAACAACAACAAACTGTTCACTACTTGGCAATACTATCCATAAGCTTGTCTCTCCTGACAGTTTCGAAACTCATGTTTCTATAGTGCAATGAAACCGTGGAAAGATGCTGTCTACAGTGAGCTGGACGCAAGATAATATAAACTCTGACAGCTGTGAAGTGGACAGCTCAGTGGAAAGCTCAACTTGTAATAAACTTGTGTCGCAAACCTGTGTAATCTCATATAAAAACCGGAACTGATCAAATAATAATACAAAGACAATCCTTCTCTATTCGTACACATATAATATACAAAGATATATTATAAATAAGTGTCACGGAAGGAAAAAAAAATGTTGGATGACTTTATAACAACTGCTTCCACTGAACTATGAACAAAGCTAAAAAAAAAAAATATATAAAAAAATAAAAAAAGCTCATCAATCTCAGCATTTGAAGTGTAATGCAGTTCTATGTTATTGTGTACTATATCTATGTTTAGGATAAAGGGAAAAATTACTTTTGTGTTATTATAAATACGATAATATTTTTTTTTTGTTTTATTTCTTGTTTTGGTGATGTTTAATTCCACTAGCTTTGACTGTTTTTCTTCCAAAATAAACAGAGTGCGTGAAGCGTTTTGAATGTCACAGTGTTTAGTTATGTAATGTAGTGTATGGTAAAAAAATGGTAGTTACAGTCAAAGTATAGTAAATACCGGATGAATCCCTCTAAAAAAATTATATCAAACTGAGCTGTTTGGGATTCATCTCATATTCACTGTACTTTGGTTATAGTCACTCAAAAAGATGTTCATGATTTTTATGTTAATTGTTTTGCTTCACAAAAGTTTTAAAAGTTTTTAAGATGCAAACATTTGAACATTTCTTTGAGTGGCTGCCCATTGAAATGGTACATCCGATTTAGTCAGTATTAAAACCGGAAGTGCCATTTTAAACAGCTCCAAATATAACAATGCAGAAAAGCATCTTTATTTTTCCATCCAGAAGGACTAATTCGATCAACATTACCAAAGTTCCTCAAAACCCCACTCATTTTTGTGTAATTTACTAGAAATCCCTTCTTTCATCATATTTTTGTCAAAAAAATAATAAATTCAAAAATATAGTACTATCATTTTCAAAGTAAAAAAATTATTAATTTGTTTACCAATTGTCTAAATCCACCAAAAATATAAATACTAGGTGAGTTCGTTTATTATTTACACACGTGTGCAAATAAATGGTATTGTGTAAATTTCTCATTTTTCTCCATCCAACTCGAAAGTGTGTGTAAATCTCGTTTTAAATTAGCTTCAACTATATTTACACAAGTGCAATTAACAAACGAACCCACCTCCTGTATCGTTCATTTCCATATCGACTTGTTTACCTTTCTTTCTCTCAATGGCAACAAAACAAGAGCAGGACCCCATCACTTGCCACGTGCTCAACAAACTAGTTGCAACTCGCCAAGTTTTGCCACAAAGTAATCAGCCTAGTTCGACCTTTCGGTTCAAGAGGGCAATCACGTAAAGGCTGGTGAACCAGCTCTCAATCCATTACATGACCCAATAGCCGTTCATCAGACCAATCAAGCAGAGTCAATACACTTCTTGCTTCCAGAGGTTCTAGTGTCACTTTGCAGTGTCTGTGTCTTGCAACTCTCTTTTTGCACGAAAATTCCTTTTTCTTTTCTAAGTGTCTTGATTGAAGCCAATTATCTGCTCTGATTTACCAGGGTCTCATGAGTTTCAAAGTCTCAAAGGGTATTAAATGTTTCTTTCTCGATGCCTTCTTTCTTTGTTTACTGTATCTAACCGAGTGACCAGTTAGGTCAAACAACAAAACATCATCAGTTTTAATGAGAAATTGACCACTTTTTTTACTTCACCGCTTTGATTTTTTTCTTTCTTGTTATTGTAGATCAATTGGAGAATTTTCTGTAATCAGCGATGTCAGTGAGGTTTTAAGTCAAATAGTTATAAGATGAATCTGTCTTTGTCTAAATCTGTTTTCTCTTTTTCTTAGTGCAGCAAGTACCAGTAATCAATTTTCTTCTGCTGATTCAGCATTTCCACGCTGTTCTGCAAATCCATAACAAACGACTTGCCACTTGAGCATAGCAACGTACAAAGTAGAAAACTTTACTTTAGATCACCTTAAAGACCTTTGACGCAGGCATAAAAAAAATCTTACCTTATTTCGCTCTGGCGTTATTAAATATTAAAATAAAATATTAATGAAGTGGCGTGACTTTCTTAAAAATCAACTTTTTACTCTTTATGTAAATAATTTTGCATTATACTAATGTATCATGTATAGTTTTGTAAATCAGCCCGTAATAACTTTTTCTAATTATCCCAGCAGGAACTTTGAAACTAGTTCAGTTGTCCGTCACACGTCCACTCAACTGCAATATACCAAACATCAACATTACAATAATAACAACACGGGAAACAACCACTTATTTGCATGTGCAAATCGACGTGTAATTATTACTCATTTATTATTAAAGAAAATAAAATCAATCTCCCACAAACCGTCACCAGATAACGCTCCTCTACTTGTGGCAACAGCGAGATTTAAACACAGTTTTGGCTGATCTAATTCACGAAAAAAAATATTATCTGAATCTAACCTTTGTTTTATTAGTTTGAGTGTCACCTTCGACTGAAAAGCATAAAAACCTTCTTTTATGGCTGATCAAATAATTGCTATTGAAAAGCCATATAAGCAAAAATCAATTGCATTTCCTCTCACTCTGAATGTCAACATCACCCACTTGTTTAATCACCCACACATCAAATACTTCCGGTGCCGCTGCAATGACACTTTCCATAAGCACGGAACTCAATCAATACATCTCAACATCGGAATGAATAATGGCAATTAAATTAAAAAACATTTTGTTATTCCAAAAATATTAATAGATCTGTTTGGCACCGTACCAAACGCCAATTCCTCCAACCCCTTTTTCCTTCCGGTAACGTTAGAATATCATTTGATGTTATCGTTACCCCTTTTCAACTTACCGGTACATAATTGTTTTATTATTTTAATGTAATGTGAGCGTAAATTCGGTATACGTATGTAATTTATTAGTAGTAATAAAGTGTTAACTTTTATTATATGCGAGTTGCGATCATCAAACTGTACCGTTCTCTAACGTCCAATCATATTTCTCGATTGAAATTATTTATCATAGTTGTTGTAACTAGGAAACAAGATCATTGATCAAGCTACAAGTCGGCCACCATTAGACAAGCAACACGGACTACCAACGGTGCATGTAACAGGTTCCTAATTCCAGTACAAACGTGAGTAATTTCGTACTTTTACAACTTATTTCTAGCTAATTTCTGAATCTGCATTAAACTACACTTAATCACCAAAGAAAAATATTTTTATCTTAAATATCCCAAGTAACTATAGCTAATTATTTAATCAATGGTCATACAGCACGAATTAAAATGTTCATTATTTTAATCAAAAACATTTTTTTTCTCATTATTTTTTATTGTCTAATAACGAAAGTATAAAATAAAAGACAAAAAAAATGGCGACGTAAAATTTTATGGTTTTAAGAGTTATTAATTGGATTCTGGGTTTTCCAATAAATTGAAGACTGTTCAATTGAATATTGTTAAGAGGTTTCAATTTAAGTGTTTGTTATTGTTTGACGTTAAGCCCGAAAACCCTGACCCTGCAACTCATTTTGTAGCCGTCAATGTTTAGATCCTAAAAAGCTAATCGATTTCTCCTGGACAACACACTGTTTATAGTAGTTACATCGTCAACACTCACACTCTTATCTTTGCGTCAAAGAACGTCAATATTGGACCCAAAAATCTACTTTTGAATTAAAATGCTATCAGGCGGCTTCTGGGATAATCAGCAGTTACAAACTCGTTTAAAATAGTTTATTGATTTATAATTTTATTGATAGGTAATAAGAAATTAGTATGTACAGTGTAACCCGTTTATAACGTACTCGGTTATAGCGAGAGCCTTTGTTAAACTCTGTTATAACGTAATACTAAGTTACTCGGTTATAACGTCAACTCGGTTATGACGTCATTTTTAAGCCGGAGTTCCAATGTATCTTTTGTATCTTTTGCAAAATCAATAGTACGGTAAGCATATGATGTTTACCTAATTTTAGATAAACTCCTGTCGATATGATATAGGATTGATAAAGGGTCATTAAATAATACATTTTCTTTCAATTACCCGCTGTCCTTGTTTTATCTTGGAACCAATCAAGAGCATTAGATATTGTATGTTGTCGTTAAGAGTACCCGTAATGGAATTGAATTATTTTTCAAATATAAGTATACTTTGGTTGAATTAATTAAAAAAATTTAAAAATACAAATAAATCCCTTACACAGTATTAAAATATCTACAGAATTTCAAGAATCAAAGCAAACCGTAATTGCCATTTCTTGCATTTCTGTTACAAAAGAAAAAGCTTCTACAATTTCCCGTATTAGTCACGCCAATTTCCCAAACAATAATCATGCAACCGGAAGTACATTTTATTTCCCCATCAATCGTAACCAATAGCAGCCCTCATTAAAACATTCCCTGAAATATGTTTCCATCAACAAATCGAAACCAAATAACCTATAAACCCCCAAAGAGCCAACGACCTGAGAGTAAAAGAAAAAAAAAAAAAAAAAACAGCTGATGCTACATATTTAATTGTATCATTATCGTTAAGCAGATGAATGACAAGTCGAAGCCACGCCGGTTCACCGGGCACGCAAGTGCACATAACACCGAGCGCCCTGTGCGTGATCATAATGGCTCCGACAAAGCATTACCATGAAAGGAAAACCAGGTTTTATTCCGGCCCACACGGCGGCTGTGGCCCGCCGACGGCGTGCCAACACGGTTAACCGGAACAATGCTGATATGCAGAACAAAAACAAACAGACTAATGACAACAAAGCCATGCTGCAGTCGGCAGTGAACCATGCACTCGAAGACGTGCCCTTCATACTGTTTTCCAACGGATCGCTGGCCAAGTATGAAGAGCAGAAGGTAAAGGTGATCAGTGAATATGGATTTTTACCCAAACGAAGTCCGACCATCAAGGACGGATCGGTGTTGCCAAGGAGGTACGAACCAATTCCGCCGTTCTTTTACGGGAAGCCGATTGAAGAGTTGGAGAACGGAATTTACGAAAAGGTTTGAATTATAACATTTTTATGACGTATCATATAAATGCACTTTCAAAATTCCAATGGTCGGGTGATTCGAGATAAAGTAATTTTATAAATTACTTACTTATGCATCATTTATTTCCGTGAGAATGTTATTGTCTGTAACAATCAATTATTCAATACCATGTGAATCGAATTATGAATATGAATGCCAAACAGCTGTTGACAGACAGACGTTGTTCTAAATGTCAGTCTTCGATCAATGTAACTGCACCTAAGACATGTATTAACTGATTTATTTAAATCGTGCGATTTGGTTCACTGATTTCGTTTGAACATGATTTTATTTACATTAATCAAATATCTTGAAAGATGAATGAATGTGAGATTGGGTGAGTTTGTACTGTACAGTGCACTTCATGCAGTGCCTAGTTACACACAAACACCGCCACTGTTGTCTTGCCACTCATTTATCAGTAAAGAGCAAATTATAATGGTAATGCATAAAAACCATCGTTAATAACCAACTCCCCGGTATTGATTAATACTATAAACAGACATTGACGTTTTGCAATAAATATTCAAGTTTTGATGTGAGAAATGTGGGAAAGCAATTTGCAAGTACAGTTACTTCCATTTTTTTTATTGTAACTGAAATAAAGAACAAAATTGTAGGTGTGGATTTATTGATTTCCATTGAAACATTCTTTGGTGTATAGAAAATTGTTTTGTAGTTTACAAATTGTTGTGAACCTCCGTTTTCTCACATGCGTCAAAACATTCGATTTAGATCTTGTTTTGCACTTGATTCTGCAAAATTTCATATTTTTGCGACTCAAACGAGTGAATAACCGCAGATTAATTTCCGCAGTAGTAGTGAGAAAAATGCAACTCAAAAACTCTCAATTATGCTCGCGTTTAAAATTGCTCAAAACCGATCGACTTTTCTCGAGCTCGGACATTTTGTTATAGCAACCGAAACAACAAACAGTGACACTCCACTGCCACATCGTCCGTAATGTTGAAAAGCTGATAAAGAAATACTATAAATCATTTCCTACTTAATGCGTAAAAATAATCTAAAAACTGCCGATAAGTTTGCCTATTTACTGAAAATGTTATCTAGATGTTAAAGCAAACAAATAATAGAACAAACATTACTGCAGTCAATCGATATTTACTTATTTTATGTTCAATTTTATTCCAAGAAACAGGTTAAAATCACATAGCAAACATTTTATCGCTTTGGTAAAATCGATTACTGACAGTGAGTTTAGATGTCGTTATGTTTAATTTGACAAGGTTCGATTTAGTCCAATCAATTGAAGACATTTTTCTTTATTTTTCGAGACTCCGTTAAAGTTCATTAAAGCAGCACTTTGTGGTTATATTCAGTCTCGAATTAATAATTCGCTAACACGAAATTAATTTCTTTTGTAGACATTCTGTGTGATATCAAACCGTTTTTCCAAACACTACGTCAACAGGATTACAGCCACAGACTCATTTTTTCTATTCAGTCCATGTAGCGTCATACGGAAAACGTGTGTGGCCTTAGTGACAAATCAGTATCCTTTTCAAAGTAGGCTACACGTTATTGTGTAATCACACCCACTCATTTCCCCACCATAAACATGCAACCAACACCTAAAAAAAAAACTTCTGGGATGAAACCAGGGCAATAACCTCGCTTGAACTCATCTTTGTTACGTAATAAGTTATAACCACAAACCCCATTATGTCACACGAAAATCACTTCCTTGACAATAAACTAGGTATTTCGATTACGTGATGATGCTGACCATCTTATTCAACTGTGTCTTCCTAGCACTTACCACACCAGTAGAACAAGCAGAGTACGTATTACAATTTCAATAAAATTCATTAAAAGACTGGAAATTACTGATAAATTTTTTTTTTTCTTGAAGATATGTTTTTTTAAGTATCTATACGACAGAAATGTTAATAAAATCAATAGCTAAGGGTTTTTGTCTCAATAAATATACGTATCTTAGAAACCCGTGGAATTGGCTAGATTTTATTGTTATTGTACTAGGGTAAGCTATTATTATAAGAATTTCGGAATAATTAATTTTAAAAAAATTTATTTGTTTTTATTTTAGTTTTATTACGTCAATTTTTGATAATTTAGGCTCTCTGTCAGGCCTCAGAACCTTTAGGGTTTTAAGAGCATTGAAAACCGTCTCAATTTTGCCAGGTTAAATAAAATTAAGTTTATCAATGAATTGTTTTTAAACATTTTTTCTATTTTGTTTTAGGCTTGAAAACTATAGTGAATGCATTATTGCATTCTATTAAAATGTTATCTGAAGTTATGTTGTTAACTGTATTTTGTTTAATGGTGTTTGCTCTATTTGCACTACAAATTTATATGGGTACACTTAGGACTAAATGTGTTAATATAAGTGCCCTAAATTATACAGACATAACGAATATAGAATTGCGGGATGAAGAATTCGCGAAGTAAGTGTGAATAATATTCTCAAGTAGCACTTCCGGTCTGTATACAAGAGCCTAGAAATTAAATCTAGGTATAACTGGAAATGCTATTTTAAAATAGTAAAATTTTCAAACTGATTTATATTACACGATTATAAATTGTTCAGCTTTACCCAAAATGATACTTACTGGTTAAAAGAAGACAATCCAATTAGAGAATCCTATATTAACTGTGCAAACGACACAGGATAGTAAGCTTATAAATTTAAATGCCGACGATGATGTTAATTAATTAATTTCCGTTTAAAGTCAATGTGATAAGGATGAGGGTTACATATGTTTGCCAAACATTGGTGATAATCCTAATTACGGATACACCTCATTCGACAACTTTGGTTTAGCCATGCTGAACACGTTTCAATTAATTACACTGGATTATTGGGAAGACATTTACAATAGGGTAAAATTTAATTAATCTATTCAAATTTCATGTTTTGACTATTATTTCATTTATTTGTGAATTTCAGATATTATTTGCTAATGGGTCAATTCATCTCCTCTATTTCGTACTGGTGGTATTTTTTGGGTCTTTTTACTTAGTAAATCTCATGTTGGCCGTTGTTGCTATGGCGTATGAAAACGAAGCCGAACAAACGCAAAGAGTAAGTTCAATTTTCGCTTTTTTTATAATGTCATTATACAGTTTTCGTGCAATAAAAAATGCATGAGGTCATTGTCTTGTCTTATTGTATACTTGCACCATTGTAATCACGCACGTTTAAATAGTGGACATTATCCCTTCATTTTTTACAATAACTATCACCTTATCTTGTATTAAATACTGATTATACCGGCACTTTTAAACCACAAATTGTCTTCGGATTAACACTCAATTATTTCCAGGAAATACAACTGGATAAAGAATATGCTGAAGAATTGAAGGAGGCCGTCGAAGGTCAAACTAAGCCCAAGAAAGTGAAAAAGAGACGAATAATCACTAGACGCGGAGCAATAACACTAACAGATCCAATCAGTGACACGGAATTAGATCCCAACGAATTGCCAAAAGCAGAAGAGAAAACTAGTTTTTTCCCAGCTCGTCCACCTCAACCACCACCTTCACTGATGGACGAAAACGAGCGTCCAGGAACAACACTGGACGTGAGACCAAGCACTCAAAAACCGATCTTGCAAACAGACATCCCGAACGTGCCGTACTCCAGATATGGCACTGCAACGACCAGACAAAACAATGGCAGCATCAGAAGCAATAACACTGTAAAGCGAAGCAGTGTCAAGAGCACAGTTGCGCAGACAAGTACTTGTGATTGCGGGTTGGAAGAACGGGACAGCGCGGTTATAGTGGAAAATGGGGAAATTAAAAATGCGAAACCAGGACTGGTAAGTGAAAAATAAAACTAATCAAAAATTGTGAAAAAATTAGAAAATTACGTAAACGCATATTTTTTTCTAATGCAAAAATTAACAAATAAACCGCAAATAAGCACGAATTGCGTCATTTATGAATATTAATTCATATTTGATGGGTTAAGGAATATTTAGAAGATTGGTGCATATTTCAGCATTTGTTTGTAAGAAAATTTTAATGTTTAAAATTACTTTAAATTAAAAAAAAATAATTTTCTTGCAAGCATGTTTGTTTATTTTGTAAAAATTGATGTTTTTACAAAACAAACATTTATTTTTACGAGAAAAAAAAATTAGCGTAGTGTAGCATAATTGAATAACATTTTTACAACTTTTTTTGGGGGGGAATATTAAGCTAATTTTTTCATAATTTTACACCATTTACTCAAAAAGTACACTTTAACTACGTAATGACAACTGAATTACATATTAATGTCACTATTGACAAATGCATGAGCCAAGCGTCATTGAAAACTGTAATAAACAAAAACTCGTTACCCCCGGCAACTGGTTGCGTGACTTAAAAACCATAACCAAGAACGGTGTCTACCATGCTTTAACCTTGGAAATCCAATAAATTTTATCGTAAAAACATTATGGTATTCCGTTAATTCAATGAGAATGATACAGTACTTCAAAGTTAATTTGAAGAACATATCTATTATTTGATTAAGTGGAATTCGTTCACGAAACTCGGAAATATCAACTTTAAAACCGTCCAGAGTCGATCCACTTTTCTCTTTAAATAAATCAAATTTTTTTAAACTATCATCGAACCACTGTTTCTTTTATGAAAACATGTTTACAATAAAATGAGTGATTACGTTCGTTATACTCATGCATAAATTAAATTTTGTAAACCAATTCCATACACCTTGGGTCAAGTTGACCGCCCTAATTCTGATTAAGTTTTATTTTTCCTTCATATTTAACGATTTCACCATACATTTTTTTAACACGCAAACACTTGACCAACAATGTGGGTCACTTAAATCTTGACCACAACAATTAAACTTGACACAAAACTGTTAAATTGATCGGCCCAACTTTGCTCACTCTTACTTTTAATAGGTGTCACGAGATTCAGCGGAATCTACAGGCACAAACACCTACCAATTAGCCTTGAGCGAGCTTCACCGCATGGCTCCAAGTTTAGACGAAGAACCACAAGCATTGAATGAAGAAATAAAAAGTAAAATTGATCACAATTTCACACTTCACACTTCACAAAAAAAATAATCCGTTTAATATAGATAAACTTCCGGATCGAAACTGTAAATGCTGCTCGAGATGTTGCTGCAAATTCCGATGGTGGTTAAAATTCCAAAAATTCGTGTATTTGATCGTAACCGATCCCTTAGTCGAACTGTTCATCACCTCGTGCATTATTTTCAACACCGTTTTCTTGGCAATCGAACACCACGGCATGAGTTCGGAGTTAAAACAAGTGTTGAATGTCGGCAACAAGGTGTTTACGGCCATCTTCACCGTCGAAACGGCGCTCAAACTCATCGCTTTGAGCAAAGAATACTTCAAGAACTCGTGGAACAACTTCGACTTGGTTATAGTCGTTTTCAGCCTCGTTGAACTGGGGCTGGAAAACATTAACGGTTTGTCCGTTTTGCGAGCGCTCCGACTGGTCAGTATCATTAATTAACGAGATTAATCGATGAAATCGTGCTGAATGTCCATTCTCCCCTTTTTAGCTAAGGGTTTTCAAATTAGCCCAATCGTGGACAACCATGAGGGTGCTTTTGTCTATCATTCTAAGCACCATAGGAGCGTTGGGGAACTTGACCCTTGTTCTCATTATCATCATGTATATTTTTGCGGTGTTGGGAAAGGATTTGTTTGGTAATAATTACAACTGTGATTCCAACAAGTTTGGTAATAATTCCAATAACTTTGGTAATGATTCCAATAACTTTGGTAATGATTCCAACAAGTTTGTTAATGTTTGCGACAAGTATGGAGGCAAGGTTCCCAGGTAAAATATGTGTACGAGAAGTTACTGAGTTATCTAATTATTGATTTGTGTTTTCAGATGGAATTTCACAGATTTTATTCATTCGTTCATGATGATATTTCGAGTTCTGTGCGGAGAGTGGGTCGAGCCTTTGTGGGATTGCATGAATTTTTCGGGACAATGGTGCATGGCTATTTTTCTGCCATCATTAATCGTGGGTAACTTCATGGTTCTCAACCTGTTTTTGGCCTTGTTGCTCAGTTCCTTTAATTCAGACGAGTTGTCTCAAAATAAAAAAGTAAAAAAAACGAACAAAAAGGTTTTGAATTGTTGATGAAAATAATATTTATTTATTTTATTTTTGCAGGACGACGAAGCTTCCAGACTTCTTTTAGGTCTTAAAAGACTTAGATATATATTTTGTTGCATTTGGTGTAAAGTTTTGTGGTCCAGAAAGCGAACGCAGAGTGCTGAAAGTATTTTATCCAATAAACCTGATGTTCTCAATGTGAAACCGGATGTAGTGCCGGATTCGGGGTTCATGAATAAAGTGCATCCCGAAAGTCCAATTACATCTGCGAAGACCAGAAGTTAGTCGCACGTGACACGTTTGTTTACTCACGTTTTCACTTTTTGTTTCTTTCTTTCAGCTACTGAGAACAGAATCAGATTGATGAATGTAGTTTCGATCGAAGAAGAAGTGCAGGAGGTGTCCGAAACTGCATCTCGTAAAATGACGTGGACACCCGTAGCCGATTACATCGAAAACCTACGGCACGGGTCGATGGACTCCTTCAACATCAACGACACTCTCCTCAAAGTGGAAATATACGGGAATACCATGCAGGACGTGTCAACTCAAACCGAAAAAGTTTTGAGTAGAGCTGAAACTCGAACATCTAACATCGATGTGACCGAAACGCAACCAGAAAACCCGCCGGACAGCAACGTAGATGTTGATCTGGATGAGAACGAGGAGGAAACGAAGGAAATACCGCTCAAAGACAGAAATCCAGAGGATTGTTTTCCGCACTGGATATATAAAAAGTGAGTGTTTGAGCATTTACTGTACATCGAATCTTCAGTGTTTAATCTAATTGTGTTGCAGGTGTTGCTGCTGCAAGTACATTCTGACCACCAAATGTGCCGAGTCGTGGTTCCAATTCCGGAAAAGAGTCATCCAGATCGTTGATCATTGGATATTTGAATGGGCGATCATAGTCATCATCTTTGCGAGCAGCATTTGTTTGGTAAGTAGATGCCCCTGGTGTCGATAAAGTTCCAAATTTCAATTTGTTATTTTAAATCTTGCAGTGCTTTGAAGACATCTACTTAGACGAAAACCCTACTCTGCAAAAAGCCTTGCAGTACCTAAACATCATCTTCTGCGTCATCTACACTGCAGAGATGCTTCTTAAATGGTTGGCGCATGGTTTTGTCATGTATTTCTCAAGTGGCTGGAGTACGCTGGACTTCATAATTGTTGCTGTAAGTCATTAGTTTTTTTGTAAAACGAAGGAAAAAAAATAAAATTTCTCCTTTCTTAGGGGTCGATTTTGAGTCTTGTCGTTGAGAAAAATCAAAATCTAGTCGCCTTAAGATCCGTTCGAACCCTTCGGGCACTGCGACCGTTGAGAGCAATTTCCAGATGGCAGGGAATGAAGGTATCACGAGTGTCCTATTTTTATCTTGATTACAGCAATTATGCAATAATTGCTGTTGCGAAAGTCCTAATCGATACAGCACTTAAATCATTGCTTTTTTCGTGTTCCAGATCGTGGTCAATGCCCTCATGTCAGCCATTCCTGCCATTTTTAATGTTTTATTGGTGTGCATCGTTTTCTGGCTCATTTTTTCTATCATGGGAGTGCAGTTCTTTGCTGGAAAGTTCTACAAGTGCGTGAACGAAAATGGAGATCGAATAGAAGCAAACGTAACTGCTAATAAAACGCAATGCAAGGAGTTAAATCATTCTTGGGTAAACGAAGACATTAATTTCGATAATGTTGGACAAGGATATTTGGCACTGTTTCAAGTGGTGAGATCATAGCATTAGAAAAAAGTTAGAAATATTTTTGATAATTTTTCATTTTTTTCTAAAGGCAACATTTGAGGGCTGGATGGAAATTATGGAAGCTGCGGTCGATGTGACTGGTTTAGACCAGCAACCAGTAGAAGAAGCCAATTTACTGGCGTATCTCTACTTTATCGTTTTCATCGTCTGCGGGTCGTTTTTCACTTTAAATCTATTCATCGGTGTCATTATTGATAATTTCAATATGCTCAAGAAAAAGGTAAAGGAAGTGTTTGTGGTTTTCATGGTTACCCTGATAAAGTTAGACTAAGTCAGTTTCTTGACATGAATTTTTATGTTAATACCGCGTAAATATCAAAAGATTATAGCTTCAGTATTTATATATGAATTATAAAGTCAATGCTTTAATGTAAACGTTCAGTTCAAGCTTCAGTTACATGTGAATAAATTAGTGATTACCATGGCTACCTTACGTACACAAATGATATTCAATATTATATTCTCTTTTTAGTACGAAGGAGGCGTTTTAAACATGTTTCTAACTGAAAACCAAAAGAACTACTACGCAGCCATGAAAAAACTCGGTCGCAAAAAGCCCCAAAAACTCATTCGCAGACCACTCAACAAATTCCAAGCCGTGTTTTATGACATATCAATGAGTAGGCGGTAAGTTGTTATCACTTTCACGTGTTATAAGCATTAATAAAACAACAAAACTGATATCAGATTCGAAATGTTCGTATTCATCATAATCATCCTCAACATGATCAGCATGGGCATAGACCACTACCAACAATCACAGAAATTCGACGATATACTAGATATCGTCAATATATCGTTCACGAGCTTATTCGTCCTCGAAGCAGTAATCAAACTAATCGGACTTCGACACTACTACTTCACAATACCGTGGAACGTCTTCGACTTCATCCTTGTCATATCGTCAATAATAGGTACAGTATATATATATCAACCACCTCCCTTATATACCCAAAAATCAAAACTTTCTTTATTCTATTAGGAATATTACTGAAAAAACTAACAACAAACTTCGTCATAAGTCCCACAATGCTCCGAGTGGTGCGAGTGTTCAGGATAGGCCGAATCCTTCGGCTAATCAAAGCCGCAAAAGGCATCCGAAAACTGCTCTTCGCCCTCGTCGTGTCTTTACCGGCGCTCTTCAACATCGGCGCTCTCATCTTTCTCATCATGTTCATCTACGCCATCATGGGAATGTCGCTCTTTTCCCACGTCAAACACACGGGTGTGATCAATGATGTGGTCAACTTTGAGACGTTTGGCCGCAGCATGCTCCTCCTCTTCAGACTCCTCACGTCCGCAGGTTGGAACGACGTCCTCGAGCCCCTCATGATCCAGCCGCCCGAATGCAACATAACTGTCGGAAACCTGATGGACAACGCGTCGGGCAACATAACTGTCGGAAACCTGACGGACAACGCGTCGGGCAACATAACTGTCGGAAACCTGACGGACAACGCGTCGGTCAACTCGTCGCTGCCCCGATGGGCCAAGCACCCAAACGGCAACTGCGGCAACGCAACCATGGCCATAGTGTTCCTAGTGTCGTACGTCATCATCAACTTCATGATCGTCATCAACATGTACATAGCGGTCATCCTCGAGAACTTCAACCAGGCCCACATGGAGGAGGAGCTGGGCATCGTCGAAGACGACTTGAACATGTTCTACCTTAACTGGGCCAAATACGACCCTCGGGCGTCCCAGTTCATCAGCTTCTGGGAGCTGTCCGACTTCGTGGCCACTCTCGACCACCCGCTCAAGATCCCAAAGCCCAACACCATCACCATCGCTTCGTTTAATCTGCCCATAGCCAAAGGGATGAAGATCCACTGTCTGGACATTCTTCAAGCACTCATCAAGTACGTGTTGGGTCACGTGGAAGAGACGTCGGATTTCAAGAAACTGCGAGCTCAGATGGAGGAAAAGTTCAAGAAACAGTTCCCCACGAGAAAGACTCTAGAAATGGTCACTACGACGTTGCAGTGGAAACGATACGAGTTCGCAGCGCGGGTTGTGCAGCGGGCGTATCGCTACCGCACGTCAAAGAAACGTAGACAGCGAGACTTAGACGCAGGCATCCGACCCACGAGTCGGATGAGCAAAAGTATTAGGAACTTGTCTCAATTTTTCTCGCAGCCCAAAAGTTCAACGAGACTATCGGCCCAGAAATCGCGGCCCGCAACTGCGAGATCAGTCCATGCAAATGCAAACGGAACTGCTAATTCAGTGTTTTCGATAGATGGGAACACGTGATAACAATCTTAGAGTTTAGTACAATGTTCGAAATAAGGGGGTCACCAATTAACAACAGACTTGTTTTTGTTTTCTTGTTTTACGAATGGAGGATTGCGAAAATCAAAATTTTCGGCAAATATTATTTTTGTAATTCCTCCGTCAATACTCAACTATTTATTCAACAATAGCATCACTGTCGATCGAGCACTAGGTTCTAAATAATAATGATATTTTTATTTCAACGACCTCACTTCTAAACAGATTTTGAAAACAAAAAATGTTATTTTGTATAACATTTCTCTATTACTATGTAATTGTGTAAATAAATGTAAAACATTACAATGCATCTTACTTATCACAATTGTTATTTTGTGGGCAAATTGAGTATGGTAAAATAATTGGTGGGTTAAATTGAAAACCAGAGTCCGCCGTCATGGGAAAAGCAGTTATGGATCCGTCATTATTAAAGGGGCAGTTTCGTTGTCTCTGGGTGCTGCAACACGCGTAGAAATTAGGACACTGATGTGATCTTTGATTGCAAGGCATTGTGGGTACTGTGCACTGTTCTGATCTCGGACTTTGGTGACCCAAGATACTAGCGGCCCAGTGCTGCGCCTTCTTGATCTCCTGTTGAATGTTATTGATTTGGCACGGGTTTGTTTCCAATCGACAAGGAAGTGCGGGTTTCTCGGGTGTTAGAGGTCTCATTAGTTTGTTTGGACATATAGGTTTGGCTGAGAAATAGTCTTGTGGACATTTCTGAAGTTAAAGAAATGGTATAAGACAGGGTCATTACGAATGAAATTGACAGTTTCAACATTGTAGATATTGACAACTGACGTCATCCTTGTCAATATCTACAATAGTTTTTATTTAATACAAGGTTGAAACTGTCAATATCATTTGTTATCATTACCAATAATGGGGGAATGGGGCTCAATCTATTAGTTTGGGTCACTTTTTCACATCTTGCACTTTGGCGTTGTGGACAGACTCCCTTGAAATTGTCGACTTTGTTACTCAAGTCGTCAATTCTGAAATTAAGGTTATTTTTAAAACTTCAAGGTGGACTTTGGTCAAAATCACCTTTGTTTCAGTTCAGTTTCACTAGAATTACTGTAGTGAATCCTATTCTGAATCTCTTGCATTCTATTTATGGCTTCCGAGCAAATCACCTCCATTTTTTTCATGGCCATTTGATTTTTCTCTTCCACTGATTCATTGCTCTTTGCGTAGCAAACTTGAACTTGTTTATCCAGTAAAGACTTCCTAAAAAGTATCAAATCTCATTTTTTTTTTGCTATTAATCACGCGAATAGCAATTATCTTACAATCTATTTTTATATTTATCTTTTATTTCCACCAGCTTCAGTTTATAGGAACTTTTCTTAGAGCGAAGTCGATCTAAACACTGTTCCCGTTCACCCTAATACACCGGTAATATCAACGTTATTCAATTTCACATCTAAATTGAAAGTACATTACCTCCAATTGACAAATCTGATCTTTGAGAAACTTAATTTCAAAATCTTTGCACTTGTTAACAGTCTCGTGATTCGAATATCTTTTAGTCAGATCATGAAGTTTGTTTTGAGTCTTACATAATTCATTCTCCCGAGACTTTATACGAGAACTCAAATTTGTTACTGAACTGTGAAGATCTTCCTGTATTAAAATTGCGACATTTTGCCAATTTCTAAACAAAACATACGGTACTTAAAAAAAAAAATCACATACCTGATGCACTAACAGCTGATCTTGAAGTCGTTGAACCTTTAAACACTCTTCTTCAAGCTTAACGTTAACGCATGCCAATTTCTCTTCCAACGTCTTCACGTAACACTGAGCATCATTTAGAGTTTTTTGATTACACTCGTAGTTATTAAGACAGTCCAAAGCTGATTTTTCTAGAAGACACTGGAGATAAATAAATAACTAAATATTTACACAATTTATGCAAATTAACAACACTAACGTAAATACTGCACATTTCCAGTTGCGCTATTTCGTCAACAGGTGTTTTGCAATCCAATTGCAGCATGTGGCACACTTTTGCTAATTTATTACGACTGCAAGAGTATTTCCATCGTTCTTTGTCTAGTTGTTTCTCGACGACTTCCAAACAACCCCGTAATTCCTTCTGTAAAAATAAAAATATATAAAAAATTGAAAAAAAAAAATTAAATAAAAAATGTCACACTTCAATTTTAGCAGAATGTTCAAGTTCAGTTTGTAAACTTTTATTCCGCCTTTCGTGCTGACTGCACTTCATCTGATTAAAAAAATTATCGTCGTTCAGTCTGTGAACTTCGCCACTCAAATCTCTCACATCACTTTGCAACTCTGCAATCTGCAATTTTAAAATTCTGCAATTTCGTTTCATTTTCCCCTCATAAATTCACTCACTTTCTTCTGTGCCATAAGCAAATCAGAGTTGCATTCCACGTTCGACTCACTTTTGCACGCCTGTCTCAAACAACACTTGCCGCAATTAACACTGACAATTTTCATTTGCAAATCTTCGTTCTTTCGCTTCAGACATTCAATTTGATTGTACAGATCGTTGGAAACGATTCCCGAGCTATAGTTAGTTAAAATAATTACACTCAAACGATAATTACTTCATCTTTAAAAGACATAATTAAAGACCTTTGTTTTGAATCGGTTGCGTATGGAATCAGGTTTTGATGCTCAGGCCGAATACTCGTTAGAGATTTGCTTTTACCTGCAAATTGCATATTGTGTCTAGTTTGGAGCTTAAAAATAAATTTTAGTAGCAATTTCACTTTGAATTTATAATTTAATTTAAAAATTAATTAAGTAAATGTTTTCATTTCGAATTATCAAATTTTTTTTTAGTTATTATAAACCCTAGAAATTTTTCTGTCATTCATCTCGAGTATCCATTTTGAATTTCATTATTTCAATAAAACATTAACAATTAAAAAAATATATTTAGTTGACAATTTTAACACCAGGGAGCATTAAATAACAGCTCAACAAAAATACTGAAATACAGTAAAATCAAATAAAAGAAAAATAAATTAATCCCAAATTTATTATTCTGAAATTTACAACACCGAAATTTCAATTATTTAAAAATACCACAAAACCCACAAAAAAAAAAACCAAAACCCCAACCACTTGAACCACTTGTAAATATTTATCCCCGACTTTTCTGTACCTAGACCTTGACATTGATCCTCAATCCTTTCACCCAAAGGAAACTGACAAACACTTCTGAACCTGTTTCCTTCGTCGTAAATAATCTTCAACTGCAATTTGCTCTTCGCAGAAATAAAAATTTTGGCCGGAACGAAGTCTTCGTCGTTCATCAACAACCTCCGACATTCTTCGTACTGCCGGTTATTCAATACGACGGGTTGGTAATCGTCTCCATATATCACGTACCAGGAGTGATCTGGACACGATTCTATTGTATCAGCTGCAGCTTTTCGACGTACAGGGCATTCGAGTAATTTTATTGCTGCTAATTTATCAGCTGCGAATTTTTCTGCTGCACTTATCACGAGACATTGTGCAATATCTCGCTCTTCTTGCAACTGTTCGTATCTTTTAAAACAAGAATTTTAAATTATTTTTTTTTTTTTTAATAAATTTAAATTTTTAATTTTTTACTCTGCAATTTTTTTGGCCTCTCGCATCCGGGCACGTTTTCTGGCAGAATAATTGTCACTGTCAGTGTCACTAGTTTTTTCTGTGTCAGATGGGATTATTTTATCTCGAAGATTTGGGAACAGCAACGAAGCTGGACTAGTCCTACTAATTTAACACTTTGATTTTAACTCGATTTTTAAATTAATAATAATAATAATAATAATAATAATACCATTGCTTGTTGTTGTTTCGCTTCATCACTCTGTCCCTTGTCTTACATTTAAATTTCTTCGATAAATTATTTCCATTTTCCAACTCGTGAATCGTTTGAATCTCGTTCTGTTGGAAGTCTTCATTGACAAGATAATACCTAAAAGTAAAATAAAAAATTAAAACAAATTCTAATAAAGCAATAAAAATCAACTCAAAACTCACCCACTGAATCCACTGACATCTTCGAGTGAATTCGTCCCACTGTTTGACATGAGTTTATGACGATATCAAGATGCTTCTATGAACCAACTTCATAATCTAAATAAAAGTTTTTTTTGTTTTTTTTTTAATACCAGAATTACTCTCGATAATTGGCGTTGTTTACCTTTCATGCGTCAATGAAATCTTGAAATGAAACGTTGATTTTTATTCACATTCATTGACAACTATCTAAATTTTGACCCTGACTCTTTACAGCTTCATTTTAAGTTACATGAGGACTAAAATTGTATATAAATGCGCGTTACAGCGCTCGAGATAGAACGAGATGTTTGAAAAATCAACAGACAAAACCCGCCATTTTTTATTGTGAGGCTGAGGCGTTGATCGGTTGAGTTTTTTAGTAATCCGATCGGTTGAAGTGGTCTGCGTTTAGTGCGCTCTAGTGGTAGAATTTAACATAAATTTAATTAATTTTTTATTTTTTTATTGTAAACTCTATAAAATTTGATGAAATTTTTTTAAATTAAATTTCGTCGATTTTCATTACAGTTGTCGCATGCAAGTCCATCATAGATGCTAGCAAATTAAGTAAAGAAAAGATCTGGAATATGAATATTTGATGAATCGATTCAAAATTTGCTCTTTTTCACTTTTGGAGTTTATCGTCCAAAATTTAGACGATAAACTCCAATGATATCTTAACCCAGAATAATTTCCAGAAACAAAGAAGGTTTCGATTTTTGGATGTTTAGAAATTTCGATGCATGATGAATTAGAATTTCGGACGCAAAACACTTGTAAAATTCGTATTGGTTTAGACGACCGTGAGGCGTAAATTTGGCATTATTCAATAAGTAAAAGTGGATAAAAAGCGGGTTCTTTTTCTTCTCTTCTTTTTCATGTGCTTCAAGAGCAACCCCATGTTATACTCGTCACTTGCTTCAAACGACCACTTAAAAATTCTATTAGCCATATATGTGACGTATGCTTTGCGCTGTTTACTAGCAGTCAACCAAAAGTGAGAAAAAATTAGCTCAATGGCACTTGTATGCGGCAAGTCCATCGACATCGACGACGCTAGCAAATTAAGTAAACCGCAAAAACGTAAATTGTCAAAAAAAGGCAATAATCGATTGATGACTGCCGATATACATTCAACGTAAATCGGATCCCGAATTAGCATTTTTAAGAATAACAGACGCTCTACCGGTACGTATTGGTAAGACAAAAAGAATACTTCTAATTGTCGGTCACTCATTTGAGAAATCAAGAAAAATTGGCAATTATATCCAACGAATCGGAAATTCCAGAAAGATCTGGAATATTTGATGAATCGATTCAAAATTTGCTCTTTTTCACTTTCGGACCATAGATTCCAATGATATCTTAACCCAGAATAATTTCCAGTGGCAAAGAAGGTTTCGATTTTTGGAATCTTCGTTTGTTTAGAAATTTTCACGCACGATGAATTTGAATTTCGGACGCAAAACACTTGCGAAATGATGTTTCGGTCATTTTCGTAAAGTTCGTTAGATTCGAGACACTTTTTTAACGATTCGTATTGGTCTAGACGACCGTGAGGCGTGAATTTGGCGCTATACAAGTAAATTAAATAATTCGATCGGTGCAAACAAATAGAATTGATTCTTAACGTATTGAACCATCGGCGTAATTCTATTCCAACTGTGTGCACGTAATTTAAGAGCTTCGATTTAAGAGTTATCGGAATGATCAAAGCGTCGACTCGACTGTCAATAATGCGTGCGATTTTTCTCCACTGCGTATTAGGAATAAAACCATTTCCATTTTTAAAATCGTTTACGAAGTCATAATCTGCAGAAATGTTCAATAACTTATTGAACCATCGGCGTAATTTTATTCCAACTGTGTAGACGTAATTTAAGAGCTTCGATTTAAGAGTTATCGGAATGATCAAAGCGTCGACGTCGACTCGACTGTCAATAATGTGTGCGATTTTTCTCCTCTGCGTATGAGGAATAAAACCATTTTCATTTTTAAAATCGTTTACGAAGTCATAATTTGTAGAAATGTACAAATCGGTTTCGAATTTCCATAAGGAAATAGCGCATTCTAAAAGCGCGATGCGTTTTAGAGTCGGTGTTGCTAAAGCTAAGATTGAGTTCATGGTTGTAACAGTGACATATCTGTATGTAAACACATCTTATGTATTGTTAAGTAATAACGTTTCGGAAACGTTAAGACGATTTTGAATTTCTTTTTCCTTGTCAATAAGTTTATCATTTTAAATAAATAAATAAAAACACTGCATGCAAAACATCCTAAATAAATAATTCAAAGCATGACATTATTCATTAAGAGACTATTAAAAAGAAACCAGAAGCGATTTAAAGTCAAAGTAAAAGAAAAAGAAGCGTACGGTACAGCAAGGGCTCCTCAAGGAAGCGAGTGAGTGAACAGCTGAAATCGTGATCTTGACCATCAATCAGCGAGTGAAGAAAATGCACAGCGCCTAATAAATTAGCGGCGTTAAAAAATTATACAGTATACGGTGATAACGAGGATGTTAGAAAAAGGAATACCAAGGTTTAAAAAAGAATTAATTGTCAATTTTTAAAAATGAAATGAATTTTGTAACAATAAAAAATTAGTAATGCCATGGTAATCGGTCAGTGAATCTATGCTGACTGCAAGATCAATAAAGTCGAGGATATGTTAGAAACAGATCGCTATTAGTAACCGGGTTAATTTATGTACTTCTGATACGGTAATAATAATAACATATTGAAATTCAAATGAATAATCGTTCTGATTTTATCCATTTTGAAAAACTGCAAGAAATAAAATATTTATGACGTGAAATAATACCGGCGCTTCGTTTGACTTCTTTGACTAAACAAGCTAAAAAATAAAAATAAATAAATAAATACAAGTTAAACATACATCGGCAAGGGTCGTTCTTGACAGCAAACTCGACGAGGGCAACCCATCCGCCACCAACACGAACCATAACTGTGCGATTCTCCAAACTAACTGCAACAAATATAAAATGAGTATAAAATTTGATAAAAGTCATGTAAAAAAAAAAAAAAAAAAAAAAAAATCATACTCGGTATTTGCCCTCGCCCACTTGGTGGACTTTAAAGCGATGTTGGCAGGTACATTTCATAAGTCGTCTCTGCACTTCGTCTTCGTCTCCGACTCGGCCTTTCTGGCTGCTGATATCGTCGTTGAGCGCCTTGTATTCCTTGAGGAGCATATGAAGTTGATCCGAATTTGGAATCACTGGATCGACTTCGAGAATCCGTCGATCGACGTATCTGAACCAGTCCAAGAACTCCTCTACGTCGCCAATGACCTCGGACGATCTCTGTTTGGCCAGTTGTATCCTCTCCGCTTTGCGTTGGATCTGCTCGCAGATGGCGTCGAAGCGTTTGTTGTCGCGAGACATGAGAGTCTCAATGGTAGACGCTCCTTTGCCGGGACTGATCTGGCACAATTGAGAATCGACGTGATTGACGTTCTCCAGAACTGGTTTGAACTGTTGGATTTCGCCTTCGAGTCTCTGGATGTCTTTGTCTTGCACCACGAGTCCTCTGCTGTCGATCGACGCCAGTTGAGATTCCACTTCTATCATCCATTCGACGACTCGACTGTGCGATTGGTGAAACTGTTGCGACAGTGGCAATAGCTCAGAAAGTCGCTCAATTTGTTGGTCAGTTGCAAAAACCTCTGCTGCAGTGTGTCCAGTTTTTCTTTGATTAACAATGCATCGTTGCCGGTGTTGTGTTTCATGATTTCGTGCCCGTTGGCAATCACTCCTTCGACCTGTTGTTGCAATTTATCCACATAAATATTTATTTTCTACCAAATAGCTAAGTTATTAATCAATTTTCCGCCAATATTTAAAAGTTGTATTCGATTTTCTTAATTCTACTCAATTTTTCACCGATTTTAAATGATTTTATCGATTTATTTTACTATCTTGTCAATAATTTTATCGATTTTAAAAAATATGAAATTTTTAATCCTACCGTCAATTCGTCTAATTAATCCTGCAATTTATCCACAAACACAGACAGAACTCTGAATCTGGTTAATCTGTGCTCCATTTCGTCGATCCAAGCGAGCAAATCGTGAATATTGAGTGAGAAGTGTCCCAATCCTTCCCTTGACTGTGCAAGAAGTCGACCGAGTTCTCGCTGTCTTCCACCACCTTTGCGTACTTGTCCTGGCGTCAGATCCTGGAGTTTGTCGGCTAAATTCTGAGCTTCGTCGTCTGCCAGTTGGTCGAAGGCCGGTTTGTGGCCCAAGAATCAAGATGTCGTCGTGCAAGTTCTGGTGCTAGGCGCTCTGTTTCTGGATCTTCTTCTCGTCGGTCGCAATCGTCTCCATGCTGGTCAGTTTCTTCTCGGTTCTGTCCAGCCAGTCAACCAATGGCGTGAATTTGTCCTGGAATTCCTTGGCAGTGGGCAACATTTTCTCCAGATTCTCCATCCTGTCTTGCGCCGTCGTGGTCAAAGCGTCGAATCGCTCAACCAAGTCGTTTATCTCGCTTTCGATTTTATGTCGTTCGGAAGCATCGGCGTTGGCAGCGATTTCTTCTCCCATTTGGAAGAGCGAAGACATCTTGCTGTTCTGTCTGTCAAGCAGCACTATCTTGTTCAAGAATTTCTGGTGCACCTATACATGTCTTCGGAGTCGTTGAGCCACTGCAAAAATCCTTGCAGCGCTTCTTGGTATTTGCCACTTTGGTCCCTGGTGAAGTCTTCATTGACAAGATAATAGAATACCTAGAGTAAAATAAAAGTTAGAACAAATTGTAATAAAGTAACAAAAATTAACGAACTGACCCACTGAATCCATCCACTGACATCTTCCGAGTGAATTTGTCAATCCCACTGTTTGACATGAGTTTATGACGATCGATATCAAGATGTTTCTATGAACGAACTTGATATAAATGTAAATAAAAGTTGTTTTTTTTGTTTTTTTTTCTGGTACCGTACGGTACCAGAATTGCTCTCGATAATTCCCATTGTTACCTTCCACGCGTCAATCAAATAAAACGTTGATTTTTATTCAGATTTATTTCAAATTACATGAGGAATAAGAACTAAAATAGGTATATACCTACATAAATGCGCGTTACAGCGCTCGAGATAGAACAAGGTATTTGAAAACTTAACAGACATAATCCGCCATTTTTCATTGTCTTTGCGAAAGTTTTTTTTTTAATTTCGCTAGCAAATAATTTTCACGAGCCATGTCTGCTTCTTTTTTCTTTTTCGCTTGTTGCACCGCCGCTTCGTCGTTTGGAGCCTCAGAATGAAACCAAAGTTTCATTATTGGCAATGGATATTACCGGTATAAGGAAGCAATTCCAGAAGTGCGTCTAACAAATCAATAAGTTTCCTAAATTCATAAGCTTCGACTCGACATTGCCGACCAAAGTGATTTTGGTAGGCATAAAAATTAAATAAATCCACGATTTTGCGATCAATTTAATCCTTTTCTGCGATGGTTGTACGGCTTTTAATTTTGGTCTGTCGTTTATTTCCTGATGCACTACTTCCGACTGACTCATCGAGATCGCGATTTAACATCACAGTTGGCATAATACCGTGGGCGAGATGTTTAAAGTAGAATTATCTTCTTCATCCACCAATTTGTGATTACTCTGCCGTATACAACTTTCGCCATCTTATCCCTAAAATGAGAAAACGGGGAAAACGGGGAAGTTATCTATAATTTTACTTCTATTTCCCACTTTTTCTTACTTATAAATCGCTAAAACTAGAAATGTGATGCCAACTGCGCCTGCAAATGCCAAAGCGACAAGTATGAAAGAAATTGTCAATATTTTTATATACTTCTTGTAATGTTGTCCATCATTTGATAATCACTGATAAACAAATATCTGGTGCATGATTGTTTGATTTCTTTTTAAATTCATTTTAAGTGTTTTTGAGTTTTTCAGTCACTGATAATGTAAAAATTAGAATAAAACTTAATAAAAAAAAATAATAAATTACGATACTTCAACCGATTCTATTATGCAAACCTTAGTAAATAAAAAACAAACTCAAAATTATACACAAATATTTTATTAATTATCAAGTGAATGTCACATTTTTAATTAATCAGCAAGCGGCAAAGTTTTGATTGTCTAAATTGGCTGGTGTGAATTTCGACACTAAATAGCGTGATTTCTAAAAAAAAAAAAAAAAAAAAAACCCTGTGCAAAGTGTGAGAGATAGAAACATTTTCATTTCTTCAAGCAAGAAACATTTAGGAAATTAAATTAAACAAAATGCATTTAATAATTAACGGATTAATTAAAAATCAGTATACACTTTGATTCAGTGTTTGGCACTATTTGTCTTTTTAATATTGTACGCAAATCAGTCTTATTCCCTTTGAGTGGATCTATAAAAAAAAAATATATAAATTAAAACCCAAATAAATTAATTCAAACATTTATAAAACACACCGATTGTATTTCATATGACTGTCAACTAAATGCCCGGCAGTCAACGCAGCCAACAGTGACAATTCACCAGCTAAAACAGTGCCAGCAATTATACACGCAAACTCTCTCGCATTGCGACCCGCTTCTTCCCAACATGACCCTTTAACACCGAGTAAATCTAAACAACCAGCTTGAGCTGGCAGCTTCGTGCCGCCGCCGATTGTTCCTACTTCGAGACAGGGCATTGTAACTGATGCAAAAAGATCTCCATTCGTGACTGTATCCATCGTCGTTATGCAAGAAGAACTCGTCACTAGTTGCGCAGGATCCTAAAAAAATTAATTTAAGTTATAAAATCCAATTTATTTTAATTATTTTTATACCTGTCCTGACGCTATAAAAATCGCAGCTACGATATTTGCAGCTTGAGCGTTAAATCCTCCGATTGAACCGGCCAATGCGGAACCGACTAAGTTTTTACATTTGTTTATATCGACCAACTTCGATACAGTCGTTTTTAAAACTTTCTCTACTAAATTAGCGGGAATGATGGCATCGCATTTAACTGTTTTACCACGACCGTTTATCCTAAAAATGAGAAAATAGATAAATAAAAATCCAAAATATAAATTGAAATCTTAATAAATACCAATTAATCGCGTTTGATTTCTTATCCGTACAATAATTCCCACTTAGGCTTATTATTTCCATGTCTGGAAATATTCTCTGTAAATATTCGAGTGCGACTTCGCATCCTTTAGACACCATATTCATTCCCATAGCATCACCCGTAGTTGCTTCGAACCGTATAAACAGATCAAACCCAACAGCTATTGTTTGCAAACTGACTAAACGAGCGAAACGACTCGACGAATCAAACTCAGACTTGATTTGGACGAAGTTATCGTGAACTGACAACCATTTTTCCATCTCACTGTAACAAAATAATAAATAAATAAATAAATAAGTAAATAAAATAAAAATCATTTAAATTCTCATACTGAAGCCTTTCGCTCGATGAAAGTCGAACAATGGGTCCTCGAGTCATGCAATCTTTCGACACGTAGCATTTAACTCCTCCAGATTGGGTCAACACACTGCAACCTCTGTTGGTGCTGGCCACTAAACATCCTTCGGTGGTCGCCAGAGGGATAAAGTATTTTTTCCCGTTCACTAGGAGTGGACCAGCAACTCCTACGGGAATGGGAACTTAACCGATGACGTTTTCGCAACAAACTCCAGTCACGTTCGAGTAATTGTAATCGAGATATGGGATAGTTTCAAGTCCATTGTTATTTTCTAGTTTTGTTTTAAGTAGATTGCGTCGTAAAGACACGGCTCGCGAAGAATCGTTGAGATCTTTTTCGAGGTTGTAGCTCATCATGTGTTTCGAGATGAGTAAATTCAAGATTTCGTCGTCATTTAGCGCCGCACATCCGACCTGAAATTAGAAATTAAATATTTCAATGTTTCCCTGCACAAGTTTTGGTTTATTTTATCACCGAATTTAAAATTTCCAAACATTCTTCCATCGATCGTACAGTTGACGTATCTTGTACTAACGATAAACCATTTTCGCTTTTTTTAACGTCATTTTCAGCCGTTTGTGTGCAACTTGTGACTAATTCGACTTTTTTCACCCCGTTGCATACAGTGGAGGACGAAGAGCTCATTCTACCAGACGACAAAAGCTCTGTACTCTCGGAAAACTCATCCGTTGTGTATGATTCGAAAAATATGTACTTGATGGTTAAAGCAATTACTAAAATCAAGATTACAACTTGATCTACCCTCACAGAAAACCACCTGTACAAAAGAACAAAAGATGATAAAAAGTTAATTACACTTGTAAATAATTTTTTAATGTTTTTCCGCATCTTTTATACCGTGTTATAAAAGAATCTTCACTCGAGTATGAATTGCTATGTTCAATTGGAGTTACTTCTGGGTTCGAATGAAGT
>JAQFZP010000102.1:0-63201 GCA_034695745.1 Geophilus truncorum | reverse complement strand
AATTTATTGAGTTTGAATTTTTAATATTTCGTGTTCTGTTTGCTCGACTCTTGAAATTTTACATTTTTAATTTTTCTTATATTTTTATTCGAAGTTTTTCATCTGTTTTCAGAATTAACGAAGTCAAGCGGTTCGTCGATGAACGTGAAAAAGCCAAAGCAAAACACGAAAGATAAAATGAAAGCGAATAACCGACGGGTTGCGCAACAAAAAAAGAAAAGGGTTTCGGTGAAAAGAGAAGTGAAAGAAGAGAAGGCCGATAAACGACTCACAGAACAACGTGAAGAGGAAAAGGTTTCTGTTAAGATGGAAGTAATGGACATAAAGAAAGAGGAAGAAGAAGAAGAAGTTTTGGTGAAGACCGAAGTGATGGACGTGAAGATAGAAGTGAAGGAAGAAGCGATGGACGTGAAGATAGAAGTGAAGGAAGAAGCGATGGACGTGAAGATAGAAGTGAAGGAAGAAGCGATAGACCTGACGAAAGTGAAGATAGAAGTTATAGACGTGGAAGATGACTAAAATCAAAGTCTTAAGGAAAATTTTGGACGATTTTAAATTGGAGTTGTTTACAAATAAATGGCAAAGAAAAACCAGTTTTCTTTTCTTTTTTTTTTTTTTTTTTTTGGTAATTTGATAAATTTTAATAAGTGCCAACTGGTGTCGCAATTTTGAAATAATTTAGCAATTGAGTTACACGGGTTGTTCAATGGATACTTGTGTGTCGCGACTTTACAAGTGGCGCCGCCATGGGGCCTATCTGAAAATTATATAATTTTTTAAATTTAAAATTTAAACTACTAGTACTTACTTGTATCAATTCTTGTACAATATCAAATGAATTCATTTTTCTGAAAATTTTTAATTTAATTTTTTTTTTTCACAGACGATCGCGTTCTCGCTCTCGTTCTCCCGCATCACGATATTGAAGCTAATTTGCTTCTAAGAGATAATATTATATAAAAAAAAAAAAAATCAAATATTGTAGAAAAGGGTGGTGCGTGGTTAGTGCTGACACCTGTTGGTATTCTACAGTAGTATTTGTACGGTCGAAATGATGAGAGCATTTATTTACATTTTTTTCTTCCTTTTCTTTAAGTATAAAATCCAATTTAAAAAAAGAAAATAAAAAATGTTGTTTGAATTAGAATTTTCAATTTGTTAAAATGAGATTGAGTATTAATACATTAATCTTTGATGTAATAATTCCCTGCTGCTTCCTTATTAATGGCAATAATTTGCTGGTTTTATTATTATTCTTGTAAAAATTTCAAGCGGCTCTCATCATTAGCCGTTTGTGTTTAGCATTTTTAATGTGCGCACAATTTGTTGCGTGTGTTCGTCTTGTTTATTGACGACTTTTCACCTTACAGTCGGTGACAGGTGTAAATATTTTTCAGTTTGATCAATTAATTTTTGTATATGATTTAGTACTTTCATTAACAACAGAAAAAAAAAAATTCAGAAAAATTAAAATTTTGTTATAAAATCAAGAATGTTTTGCCTCCTGGTGTCGAAATTTTACAACTATCAATCAGTATTGATCTATTGGTTTTAACTTTTAAAATATTTTATTTTTAAAATTCTAGAATATATAAATATAAATATATTTAAATTTCTAAATTTTATTTTGAGTTATCTCTAGGTCTCTATATTTTAATATCTATTTTTGATATAGAAAAAAATTTGGTTAAAAGTAATTCAATAAACAAACAAAAAAAGTACTCTTCCAACATTTACTTCTTTATTTTACCTTAAAATTAATTTTATTTCTCTTATAATAAACATGTAAAATTTTTGATCTCCGATTAATAAAACAAAAATAAAACTTTGTTTACCTTATTTATTTATTTATTTATAACATAAGGGAGAGACTAAAATAATAAAACCCGATAAAATTGTATACGCATCGGTTTTCTATTATGCAGAATAATGTATTAGTAAACCAAGACGATGCCTTTAGAAATTCACTTAAGATAAGACCCATCTGCGCTACTACAAATCGTTAAAGCAACATCTAACTTGGGTTTTTCCTTCCAGCTCACTTGCAATTGAAGGCACCCATTGTACGTGGGTTGCTTTTCTTGATAACTTTCAATCCCTATTGGAAACTGCATCACTACGGGCTTAGCGGATTAATGAGTTTCGGGCAAATCATCGCACTGTCCTTATCAGTCCTGTGTTTGCCCTCGGACGCACAGAAACGAACCGAACGACAAGGAAAAATCTTCAGATGTCTATCTCTTCAAATTGAAGCCTGTTATTGCACGAAATAGTCACGGACCCGCGAGGGAAAAGCAAAGTAATGAGGATCTTATCGACAAACAGATGCAGTTTTGTTTTTCCACGATTTATTTCTGTCTCGCTCTTATTTGGTCATCGCCAGCTGAAACTTGTTATTTATCTTTTTTGACCAGAAATACAAATAAATATTACAGGCAAATCAGTGCTCGTGAGAAATTGGCTCTTTTCTCTCTGTGTCGTGCTGGAATTAATAACCTAGTAACCGTCGTCTAGAAGAGAAGAGAAGGGGATGTTTGCCTCGGTCTGGTTCACGGAGATACTGGCACCCGACTAATAATCCTGTTTTCCGGCCCGTGTGTGAACATAACACCTCCCCTCGGTGTTAAATCACGAATGTCACCGAGAGAAACGCTGCAAATGTATATAATGGGGGAAAATGTACTCCGTATACTTGTCAAAATATTGTTTTATTCTTTTGAAATTCAAAAATATACCGACACAATGTATAAAACACGCTTGTTCTGAATTTAATTTCCCTGTAAATGCAGTCAATTTTTTCACATTCCTACAAGACAATTCATAAAAGTTTTATTCTTTCCTAAACGTAATTATTCTAATTAGCAAAGTTAAAAGTGCAGTTGTTAAAAAGAAATTCAACACTGCGAAAAAAGAAAGATAAAACGTGGTCTGCGTGAGTCCCAAAGGTGTAAAAGCATTCGTGACTGCAGCTGGTTCCACCAACCGGAAAGAAAAGGTAAGAAAAAAAAAAAAAGAATAGGAAAGGCACGCGCGAGACCTGTCATTAATTTAAAAAAAAAAATTAAAAAAGAAAAAAAAATGGAGGTCTTTAGAGGCTAGATGAAGCCCATAGATGGCGCTTTTTGGTTCTCTTCGGAGTTGGGAGTCTCTGGGGGTGTGTGTAGCAAGAAAACGGAAGGGGTGAGGGGTGCTGCGACCATGTGAGGCCGAAAAAAAAGTTGAAGGATTCGTTCTCTTAATGAGCTGAGCTTTTTAATTTACACGACACCGTTTTAATACAATTAGGCTGCAAGACCGCGTCGGAATTTGGCAGTTTGGGAGCGACGGCGGGCACAACAAGAAATTTAATTGAAGCGGTACAGGTCATGCATTAACGAGGGAAGCTGCCGAAATTAATCATTTTAATTATTCTTTGCACGGCAGCATGGAAAAGTTGCTTATGGGTTGGCTTTCCTGTGATGGCGACATTGCCGTCAAGCGACAGCGCGATGGGATGTGGGAAGGGTAAAAATGAGTTACGAAAGTGCGCATAAATTCAAAGTGTAAAAGGTTAGGTAAATATTATATGAAGCTATGTAAATATTGAGATGAATTTATTCTGTGTAGACACGAAATGTTAGCGATCTTGTCTTGGTTTTTGTGGTGGGAAAACAGGTAAGTAATTAAATTTTTCGTGTGTTAAATATGCTAATTTTAGTTGAATTTTTAATGGAGGTAAGTGATATTTGTAAGTTGTCCAATTTTATATATGTATTAAAATTTGGTATTGAAAAATCATTTAATTTCACATTTTTTTTCATGGATTCATTACTGAAAGTTATAAATTTTTAAACCTAAACTTGATTTTTTTTTTTAATTTTAAATTTTAATTTTGTAACTTGTTACTTAAAAAATATTCGATTTTCATTTTTGTATGTTATTAAAAAGCCGTAAAACAGCTACAGATAATAAGTTTAATGCTCCGCCAGTCATTAAAATGACGTCATAACACTCATTTCCGGTTGGTAAAATTCTCCAAGTGCGCAACCAAGCGGCAAGTAATGAAAGTAATCCGGACACGTGAAAAGAGCTAAAATGCATTCGCTTTATGGCATGTAAAAAAAATTCATATAAAAATTATACGATTCGTAAAAATACTAATAACGTTAATATAAACTAAACTCAAAAAATATTTAACTTAAAAAAAAAAAACACCCACAAGCAAAGCGCCACCACGTGTTAAAAAAAAGAAATAATGGCCGTCGCGTGTTGAAGGCAATTTCCTCAGATCAAAACCACTTAGAACAGGTTTTAAAAGACCCCACAGTGTATAAAAACTGCACAGACACTACAAACTCACCACCAATGCATAATCATCCATATTTCACGCTTTTACACAGGTAAATAAACCATGAAAAAAGCGTCGATTAATTAACAAAATGGCCGCTTGCAACTGTTGTTTCAAAAAGTATCAAACAAACTCATTAATCACCCTCTCATTGATGTTCTACACAGTAAACAGCTTTGTTTTGATATCAAGCGCAAACTTTAATAAGTTTTTAATTTTTTTTTTTTAGTTGTTTCGGTGGGGAAAAAGTTGAAACAAAAGTTGTTATCATCGCCTCTCAGTTGATCCCGTCTCTCCCTTGTGAATACACGGACCACGGCCATGGTAAGAGAGTGGAATTAATGCGGTGACATGAATTATCTAATGAATTTATGACGGCGACTCTGGTTGGTGCGCTCGGCCATTGGGGTGGACGTGAGGCGTCCGGCTGCTCGTCTATCATCGGGACGCGCTAATTAGGGCGCGTTCCTCGCGTCGCCAGATTAGAGTTTTGCGGGTGACGCCGTGTAATCAGTGAGATGAGGACGAGGCGCGCGCGGCGCACGATTTACGAGCCCGAGTCGGCCGTCGTTTGATAGGAAGAGACGCGTGAAGGAACGCGTCGAAATGACCGGACTCGAGCGACCACAGGCATCGCGAGCGAACATTATGAAATGCCATGTGTCCGATCTACGCCCCCGTATTGCCTCTTAGCAGGGCTCTTATTTTGCTGGCATGCTTCAAGTGTTATTAAGATAATAAAAGCACAAGGAAAGGCTGCATTAAAGTTGTGCTCTGAGTTTTCGTCTGGAGGAGAGTGGATGAGAAGTGAGAAGTGGGGTGAAAGAAATGGTGGGGGGAAGTGAGGTTAGGTGTGTGATGTGATGCTGCGAATAGGTTTATTTTATTTTGTTTTGTTTTGTTTTGGTTGCTTGGGTTTTTTTTATTTTTTTTATTTTTAAGGTGGTGGGGGTTAGGGGGAATTAAATTGAATATGATGTTTTAGTTATTTTAAGAATAAATTTTTTTTTTCGTTTGAGATTTGTATAATTTTTCACGTGAAAAGTGGGTTTGTAATTTTTTTTTTTTTTTTTTTTTTTAATATGCAAAAAAAAAAACAATTTTCGTTTTGTTTAGTCTCGGAATTGATTTTAATATCGTGAATTTAAAAGATGATAAAATTGATTTTTCTAATAGTTGGCATAGAAATTCGATATTTTTATGTAATAAAAATCATTAAATTTGTTATTTTAAGGGAAAAAAAATGTTAAAAAATCAATTAATTTTATGATAAAATTCCTGTTTTCGCACATTTTTTAACGCAGTTAATACTTAGAACATAAAAAAAAAAAAAAAATACCGTAATTATTATTCAGACACAAAAAATATATAAATTGTTTCCAGTTATCACCAGCCAGGAAAAAATAACAATTTTCAAACGTCACATAGAAATTTAGAAATTTCTTCAATTTTTACTTAACAAATTTCTACTTCCCACAAAAAACAAACCACATTTCAATTTTAATTTTTTAATTTCACTAAACACAACAAATTATTACAGTATTTACAAACGAAAGTAAAATTCCAACATCATAAACAAACACAAATTTCAATTCAAAATCATTCACATCTTTTACAAAACTTTATTTTACCATCTTCATCTTCTCCACCTTCAAACACGAAAAAAAAAAAGAAGAAATAATTCTATTCCTTTCTCATTGCAGCTCATCGACGTAAACAAGCAACCCACCGAACACGACCGAGCACGATATAGACCTGGGTCAGTAATTCCACGCACGATTGGAATGTGCGAAAGGTGATGCGATTCCATTCTTTGGAAATCACCGATCAAAACTTTCTTACACACTTGCATTTGCGTTTTCTCAACCGGAAACAATTTCAAGGCAAGTAACTTTTCTTCTCCTCTCCTTACATTTTTTCTTCACAGACCAGGGTAACTTTAGCCGGTAATTGTTGAACATTCTTGAATGTTCGCATCAAGGAGCGTTCGAGTTAACGCAAGCGAAAAATACACTTCGTTACACTATAAACGGTAATTGGCGAAGTTAGATGGCGAACATGGATATTGTCACACCAATTCACATGCCACTCGACTGCGCTTGACCCATTCGAATAAACCCGTTCTCAACCCCCATATCTATTCAACTTGTAGCCTGTAATTAGCTTCGTGCTACTGTGTCGTAAGTCTGCAAAAAATGATAGTTGCATATCCTTACGGGTGAATTTTTATAAAGACTTTAAAAGTTTTTACAGAGTTTTTTTTTTTTTACATTTTAGTAAATAAATGTAGTTTACTGATGGTTTAGTCTAAAACCTGAAGATGAGAGGAGGAGGATAAATATTGTTTAAGATTTTTAGCAGCTACTTTGGCCATATGCAACCTGTCACAAGTCATATCAAAGCTAAAGATAATAAGGATAAACAAATAAAACGTATATATCTCAGTGTTTCAAAGCACAAAATTTAAAAATTATTGCAGATTTGATTTTCCAGTTCATGACGAATCAAATCGTCTAAAGATTTTTATGTTTTGTCGTTTGCATTATTGAGGTATTTCGGTTTGAAATTATACGTTTTGTCGATTTACGTCATATAGGTTTAGTTCTGCAAGATTCCTACTAAATCAGTACAAACAATTATAAATCTGCACAATCTAATAATACTACACTATTCACAAAATTCAAAATACTACACGGTTCAATTATACTTTGCACAATCTTAAAATATCTAAAGATGAGACAGTTTCCATCATTGTGAAGTGTTTGAATTTGTGGTTTACATTTTGACTCGTCATGATGTCGAGTAGTCACGTCTGGAAGCTGCAAGTGGAATTTTTTAATTAATTTTTCAACCATTTGTGTCGAATTAAGCAAATCAATGGCTGCTGCTTCTTCTATTTTTGCCTCGTCCATCTGACGAGCAACTCGTTCGGCGTGACAAATAAGGTGGGTTGTGATTGGACATGGCGCTGCCTTGTAACCAATGGGTATTGATGCCTCTAAAACCAATTTTGTAATACAAGAAAAGGGTTAAAAGGTATTTTTACATTGCCAAAAAAATGACCTTTTTAATTATTTTCTCGCCAGAGGTCACTTTTTTTACATTTTCAATTTCCTCCCCTCTCCCATTTGTCCATCACAAACTTTGCCCCTCTTTTTCACTATCCCCTCGTTCGAGGGATTTTGGAAATGTTTTTAACTCCAAGAAATTGCTAACTTGTTAAAGATGAATCGTTTTGCGGGCCACCGACTCTCAAAAGACCCCAACTGACCTCTTGGCCCGCGAATAAAAGCGAGGGTTTTCGCAGGGGGGTGGGGTGGTGGCGGGAGCGAGGGAAGGGAATTACACATTGTATGGATGGACGTATAATAGCCACCCCATTTATTAAAACGGGGGAACGAGACGGAAAAATAGCGACGTGTGTCTTAATAAAAACGTTAAATACTTTTAAAAGGCGAGAGGAAATGCATTCTGCGAATATTAGGGCAGTGTGCCAGAAAAACCAACTCGTACTTCACTTTGATGCTGCACGTGACTCGCAATGAGAATTTCACTTTTTCAACACCAAGACGAACTTGTAATTTCATCAGCGTTGATGCTTCGAATATTAGTATTGGGGGTAGGACAAACAGAAATATCATCGAATAGATTTACTAAAATGATGGATTTTATAGAGATTTTAGGATTTTAGGACTTTAGGACTATCACAATTTCAGTGTCAGTATGTAAAAATTTCTTTGTATTTTTCATCTTTTTGTTGCGTGATTAGGGGATTAATATCATGGAAGAAGAGAATAATAAGCTGATAAAAGCTTTTGGTTAGTATGTAAGCCTTAGATTACATATAAATTCTTGTTTAATAATTTTGGAGGAATGTTTTGAAGAAAAAAATTTTCTAGTGTAAGTTGTTATGCTTATACTTCGCACAAATAGTAATGTTAAATTTTTTAGTAGTGGTCAATGTAAATGTTAAATGTAAATGTTAAAAATTATATGTAAAATTAAATTGTCAATTTGTTTAAATTGTGCTATTAGGATAACACAATAGAGACTTTGCGGAAAAGTAAGCAGCAATCAGCTTTATATTTATAACGTACAACATTCATTGCTGAACTTATGTTTAACTTACAATTTATAATTTATACGTTATGTGTCAATATTTCGCAAAGAGTCTAATAGACAATAGTTGTAACTCAAAACTGTAGTGAAACGTCACGTAAATAAATATACACGTGTAAGTTTACACAAAAATTTCCCATAATTCAAACATTAAATTGTACAAATGCTGTATTCTTTAAAGGTACGGTACCGCACTAAATTTGTCGATTTTCGCTCTTGTATAAATTTCAAATTAACATATTTTTACAACAATATCAATCAACATTTCCTGCCAAGAAAATCTTCATTCAAATGCCTGTATTTTACATTTAAACTGCGGCTTCTATTAAAGGACATATTACTAATTGATGATTACTTCTAATTGAATAAATATCCCACACAACCAGAAAATATCAAATCAAAACACACAAAATTACATTTTATTTTTAATCACAACATAGAAATTTACCTCCAAAATAAACAATTTCCCCTTTTCCTCAATTGAAAATACAACATTTCCATTACGAAAACCTTCACCAAAGTAGAAATGAGATGCAGCAAGCAAACCGAGTGAACGGGAGGGAACGGGAGGGGGGTAATTAATTACTCAAACCAGCTTCAAGGTAAGCAGACGGCAAATGGAAATGAATTCACGAGTGGAAATTGTTTATTAACGGAAATTCCACGCCGCACTTAGTCGCAGCATTTAACTGCCTTATCAAACGACATTATCAGTTTGTTTGTGCGTGAAAAGTGATTTAACGTTGTAGCCATTTTTTTTTTAATTTTTTTTTCTTCTTTCTTTTTCCCCGCTTCTTTTTATTTCCAAAAACCATCTCTCTTTTCTTTCTCGCAACTGCAACTCCTCCCACTCCTCGCCACCCCCTTAAAACGTATAAAACGAAAAAGAATGAAGAGCTTTCACTCATTAAGATGAGTTTGCGATTCCAAAACACATTTCATTGTCATTTCGTTTGGGATCCGTGACTCAGTGCTCGTGGAATGGCAAAAAGCACCACGGAGCTGTGAGGTGAAGCCAACTTTTCAACACGCGCATCGATGACGCCATTGCTTTGCTGCTTTAATATAACGTTGGGCGAGCGAAAGCCGAAAGCCGAAAACCACGTCCTTGTCTCCTCCGCGTGTTAATCCTGTGATTTAGGGCTGCGACTCGTAAATTCCTAACACTCGATGGATGACTGCGATGTGCGCAAGGGGTTGAATGAAACGCGGGATGCAGACGCAGTCCCCCCAGTTTTCCTTTTTCCCGACCCCCCCATCAATATGAGAAGATAAAGGTCAGAAATATACATTATTCTTAATTTTCCTGCCATCTTTATTGGCTATTTGCGTGATTGACGACCTCCCCATTGACAATTGAATTCAAAGTCGCAGTTTTTTTGAGATTTTTTTTTTTGAGGGGTAATTTATTTTATTTTTTTTTTCTTTACTAGTGGTGAAATGTGGTGTTTTGGCGTGACTAAGACCTGATGTGTAAAGTGGTGGTGATAACATTATTTTTCATTAGCAGTGACCAAATGGTGTTATGATGTTGAGGGTTTTTATGCGATAAGGTGGAATTAAGAGTTGGATGTGTTATAGCATGGCCATCTTTGAAAATTGGGTTATGGGAGTTTTAAAGTGGGGAATTTGGGGGTGGGGATTGGTAATTTATGTTTTGAGTCAAGTAGTAAATAAAATAAAAATTTATATTGTAATTTACTATGCAAGGTGAATTGCTGCTTATAAATTTACAAAAAATTTACAAATTTTGCAAGAAATTTTTTTAGAGAAAAGTTTTAGACAAGTTTATTTTTTTGGGGTGTTAAGAAACTGTTTGATTGATGGAACTCAATCCACTTACAGGCATTCTTAAGACAATGGATAAAATTTCACTTTATTTACAGTTTAATTAATCTGGCACATTAAGACCATTTAGTTTATGCCTGGATTGCTGTGATTGTACAATTTTTACATGCTTGGATTAAGCTAGATTGTTTAGCCACCACTCAAATTAATCATTTTATTGAATGAAGTTAATGGAAACAAACAATGTTTGCAATTGTTTGGTTACCAAACAATTGCATTATGTATTAGTTGTGTGATTAAGCAATTAGGAAATTAATTTTAATCCCTAAACCATTTTCTTTTTACAAATCAAAAGTTTATACTTATTTGTTAGTCAGACAAAGTAAATACTCTTGATGAAAATTTAGTAAATATTTTATCTTCTAAATTCAAAATGGTTGCCAGTGTCTACTAGATACAGTAAATCCAAATTTCTAAAATTAGCTTCGAAACAGATGAGAGACTTAATATGTAAACGTATGAAATGAGTCATGTTTTCAAGGAGTTAAAGATGTAGACAGCTTAATGCGAAGTTAGACACTATGATTACTAATCGTTTAACCAGTAGGTGGGTTCGTTTATTATTTGCACATGTAAAATCCTGTGCAAAACACTTGTCTTGTGTAAAATGACCATTTTTCTCGATCTAACTCGAAAAAATGGTGATTAAAAAATGTGTAAATCTTGTTTTATACTAGTTTTAACCTGATTTACACAAGTGTAAAAAAATATTAAACGAACCCACCTACTGTGTAAAGCGACACCAAATCCTCTCTTTCCAAAGACACCAAAAGATGCTACATGGTACCCAACAGTTCAATACCCCTTTGAAAAACACCCAAAATCCTAGCTCCAATCCCCCAGAAATTACAATTATCTTGTATCAGCTGCTCAGGTTTAGTATTATATTTAAGTGGGTGTGTTTCTGTATCCAGACAGGCTAGGCCTAATCACTAGGTGCACTAGAAAAACCCTTTCTTTCGAATTTCCCCTTTCTTCCCTTTCCTTCCAATACCCAATACCCCAAACCCTACCCCTAAAAAAAAAAAAAAACAGTTCTCGGTGGGTGCAAAGGGGAGAATCTCCTTTCTTGGGCAAATCAGACTGGATTTTCGCATTTCACCCCTTCCCCGCGTTCCCTCGCCCTGTAAAGATGCAAATAACTTTTTTCCTTGATGGGAAAAAGTTGGACACAGTGTTCGGGGGGGTCATTCCTCCTGGTAGGGAGCGCGAGCAAAAGGGGTGCAAAACCTGGGCACAAAAAAAAACGAGGCAAAAAAAGGGTTAGGCCCGCGGGCCTAGACAGTCTGGTGCGGTGGGGGTAAAGGGGTTGGTCGGGTTTCTCTCCCCTGCTATAATATAACTCGCGAGTTCCCTTGGAGTGCGAGAACAATGGGCGACGCCGGTTCTTTGCAGCGTTGTTGAAGGTTTTTGCTCGGGGACCGTGTCTCACCTTCCCCTTACCCTCCTCTTTGCCACCTTTCACAACGACGGCCCGTCATTCTAATGAGGTGAAGAGGTGGCGAGTGCGTACACCCCTCGCAAGGTCCCACCCCGGCCCGGAGGTTTCGCGTCCCCAGTTGAACAATCCTTTCCCGTGTCGACTGACACTGATAGACAGCTGAAGTGGGCAGGAGAGAGTGCGAGCGTTCAATGAGTGAGGTCTCTTTTTCTGCCTTTGTACACACACCGTGAGGTTTAATAAGGACGCTGTGTGTCGCTGAGTTTGCGCCGTGGATTATAGTTTTTGGAGGTGCCGGGTCTTCTGGACCCGGGGATCGGCAATGAAAGTGGTTTGTATGTTTTGATTTTTGTTTTATTTGGTGTTTTATTGGGGTTCTGAGGGTGGGTTTGGAGGTATAGGAAGGTAATCAGCCCTGAAAGTGGGTGGAAGGGCAATTTTTGGGTTGGTTGTGTACTGGAGGGAAATGTAACAAGTGGTTTTATACTTATGGGTTTGAAGGGTTGTGCTGGTTTTATGTAAGATGGATAGATATGTGGAATGATGTTGTGAAGTGTCTAGTGAGACAATCAGGGAGATGGTGATTACAAAATTTATAAATTAGAATATCAAAACAACGTATAGCAATATTTTTTATTTTTAGCATGTAAGATGCAATTTACAACGATGATGTAACATTAAAATCTATACTACTACTAATTTTTCAACACACACTGAATGTGGGAAAATTAGATATTGTAAACAGCCTTAAACTGTATAAATTCAAATGTCTGAAATTGGCTTCAAGTCAGACGTGAGACTAAATATTATGTAAAAGTCGAAATTGTCTAAAACATAGTATTTTTTTGACAGCTTATTGCAGAATTAAATTTCTAACACGTTATATTTGTTTGTTCAGTGCATTATTTTTAGGCTGCTCAACTGCACAGAAAATGACTAACTTTAGACACTTTATCTGTTTAGATTTACAGTGTATATAAATGTAAACCAAGATTGGCGAGTCTGAAAACAGAAAAATTAACTAAAATTGAGTATATGGTTGAGTATTACTTTACAACTCAAAGAATTTTGTATTTTTATTTAAAACCATTTTAAAGCTGACTATTTCACAAATGTTGTAAGAAGCCTTTGAATACATTAGTTTTACAGCGGGTGATGTCAGATTAAATTTATACTTCGTATTTTCGTAGCATTTTTTAATTTGAATTCTGTGTTCAAAAAAGAAATCTGAAAATAACCATTCTCATTTTCTTCACGATTTTACAACTAAATCTTAAATAGAAGAATATTTTATTTCAATTTTCAACGAGCAGGTATTTATCCTCCATCTCATCTTCTATAACTTCTGACAACGAATCAAATATCAATCAAAATCCTTAATGAGAAACACGATCCATCAATCCCACAGTTTTTCATCATTAAAATCTCAAGTTACTCTCAAATCCCATCCAAAACCCAAATACCCTTTTCTCATCGGTCACTAAACACCAAACATCATTCTACATTAGAAACCGTAAAAATAGGCTTAAATTGTTTTTCGGTGAAAAAGGTGGGATTTGAATTCACCTGTGACCATCAGAACACACCTGTGCGCACTCGTGCCGGGCAACGCGCGCCTACCGGGTCCGTGACTCCTTATTTGTACTCGCGTGCCGATAAACAAGTCCACCCTTCTCTGTTGGCCGTCCTGACGAATTAACCCTTTGCGTCCACGCATAAAAGGCGATGCAAAAGACTGGATACTGTAGCGTGGCAGGAGGTTGGTGATAAAAGGGGTGAGCCAAGGGCCAGGGCCAGTCCGAGTGGACCCCGACGACTTCACCTGGGCCATGAATAGAGAAAGGCCGACTTGTTTACACGCCTTGTTTATCCTGTTTGCAGTAAACAGCCTTGTTTGCGACTCCACCCAGTCGAGCCGCGAGCCGCGTAATCTTCCTTTTTTGCGCTGCTCGACCCCCCCTTTCGTCGTGGCCAGTTTTTCAGCGTCTGCCGTGTCATCCTTTCTTGAAACGCGACAACGCGCGCGTCTCTAATGGCGATCATCGACCCCGGGTGTGAGTCGAAATTTGATATTTTGAATTTTCCTTTTCTTTTCTTTTCTTTTCTTTTTTTTTCTTTTTTTTTTTTTTAAAGAAGTTAAAGAGTTTGATTTTTGTTGAAAGGGTTGAAAATGGTTTTTAATTTTTTGAGTTTGGATTTTTGATGTTTTCAAAATGGCGGTGGGCGGGAGAATGTCAATGTTGAGATTTAGGCTTATTTTTTGGATGGTGGAAAAATGAGGTTTTGTGTTGAGGAAATATAGGATTATTTTTTTAAAGGTGTAAAAGGGTTAAATTTATATTTTATTTAATTTTGTCATTTTTAAAATGGCGGAATGGGTGTGAAATGCAAGTAAAATATGATTTTATATCTATATTTTTTTTTATTTAAAAAATTTTCAGGTTGAAAATGGTTTTTAAATTTTATTTATTTATTTTTTTTTCAAATTTCAAAATGGCAGTGGGCGGGGTAATACAGTATGTCAACATTGAAATGATCTATTTAGGCTTATTTTTTAGCTGGTTGAAAAATGAGAGAAAATAAAATTTTTTGATTTGTAAAGGTATAAAAGGATTAATTTTACACTTTTATTTAATTTTACTATTATTAAAATGGCAAAGTAGGTGAGAAATGTAAATAAAAACACGATTTTACTAAAAATTAGTCTTATTCTTTTACAGTCGATGTTGAAAGTTTATATTTCTTCTATTATTTACTCATTTCGTCTATTTTTTGATGTTGTGTACATGAAAAATAAGTTTATGTAATTTTGTTTGTTTACAAGCTTCTGCCGAACGCGAGCAGAGCGCGGCGAGGATGAAAATTCGCCTCGTTTTTCGAGTGGAACGTGATGTCACAAGTGCACTGTATGATTTAGGCGGTGTTAAAAGTGTATAATGGGAAGAATTAGTTTGTAGATTTGCAGCTTGTGCTTGTTTGCTTGCTCGAGTAGCGAATACAAGTGCGCGCGTCTTGTTTACAACGCGCAACTCGCGACGGCACAAAACTGTTTTTATACTCAACCAACTCTTTCCATCTCTCTCGAGTGAGGTGTTTATCTTGTATTTTTACATCTATTTGTTTGCTCAAAAATTCCCAGTCGGCGCTTGTTTGATCTTCAACTTTCCCTTTTCCAATTTTTTTTTACCTTAAAAAAATTTTTTTTTTAGAGGTAATTGGACAAAAAGAATAAATAAAATAAATTTTTAATGTGAAACGCGAGGGTTATTTTATTTCATTAATCAAAAGGGTTTTGTATCTGTTTTGAATCTATAGACGTTAATCCTTTTACGGTATGGGAATTTGGACATTGAACCGGTGTTGACTCAGTTTCGCATTCGCTTGTTTATCATTTTTTTTCTTTGCGTTGTTGCCGAGTTTACTTTTACACGAGAATTGGTTTGTGTATCAGTAGCAATTCATTTGTGACAAATAAGATTAGAATTAATACAACACACACACACACACGTTCTCTCGCTCTCGCTCTCGTTCTCTTCATCTCTCGATCACTCGTCAAGCATTAACGGAGATAAAATGGCCGCGGAAATCAAACAAACGAGTTCTCTGACTGGATTAAAAGTAGAAAGGTTTCGTTTATGGTGTAGGCTTAGTGTAGGAGTGAAATGAAAATTGCTTGTTATTGGTGGAAAAATTATTTTTAGGTTGAAAATATTTAGAGGTGGTAATTAAAATAGTTTTGTGTAATTGTAATGTATGTTTTTAACAATAGTACATGTTTTTACAATCACTAAGCCTATTTGAGCAGTATTTTCAACAATAAACTTGTATTTTTAATCATTTTTACTTATTGTTCAGCTTTATTTGTCAAATTAAGTTTAATGTAACAATATGTCATATTTTTATTTAAAGATTGGTATTAGAAAATTATTTAGGGATTTTAATAATCATTTGCAACAATGGGTTTGATTTAAAAAAATGTGATTTTACAACAATTTTTTAACATACCGGTAATAATTATTAACCTTATTTTTACACAAATTACACATATTTCAACAATAAAATATTTGTTTTATTTATTTTTCCCTATTATTTGGCATTGTTTGAGTTTTAATATAACGAATTAGGCTTTAAATAACAATGCCTTATTATTTCCATGTATTTTTGTTATTAAAAATTATTAATATTTTACAAAATAATAATATTTTAAACAATTGCAAGTAATCTTTTTGTAAAACATCATTTTACAACAATAGATCGCCTTTTTAACTATCACAATACCATTTTCTTACCATTTACACTTAAATCAACAATAAAAATATCTTTATTCATTTTCTCCCCTATTATTTCACTTTATTTACCAAATTAGACCTAATAGTACAAAAATAACTTCACTCTCCTAGATTATATTTCTATTAAAAACTGCAATCGAAACAACAACTAACAAAAAAAAAAATAAAAAAATAAAAATTGGCGTGTAGTGATATTAACTTACCTATGCACGACCTCGAAAATGATTGACGGAAGCTCCTCCCAGTCCCTTCTCTCGGGTTTCGTCTCGGGAGTCAGTCGGTGGTCAACTGACAACGAGTCACGCGCTGCTCACGTGGCCAAAAGTGATGAAGAAGGGCGGAGTCGCGCGTTTTTCCAACCCTATCATGTACCTGAATCAAGGGAGACGCCAGAAGGGTCCACTGGGGAAAGTGAGAAATGAAATAATAAAAAAGGGGAGGAAAGAAATGGACACCGCTTGCCCCTCGTTGACCAGGACAAGGGGCTGTTGACCAAACACTTTAGCCCCGAATTAACCCCCTCGACGACCCGGGCGACCCGGTCTTGGTGCGAGTCGAGTGCGCGCGACGTCTGTTGCCCGAAATCCGGTGGGGTGCACAAAGAGTTGAATTAGCGCACTTTGATCGCAGGAGATTGAAGGGTTAGGCCCAAAAGGGTTTTCAGACTAAGTTTCAGCGGGGGTCTGTAAAGCGCCGGCTCCTAACGAGGTCGGTTGTTGAAGAAAACTCGTTTTGCATGAAGTGATGCTGGATGCAGCACCGGGCCTATTTTTGTCATGTTGCTAAATTGTTGCGGGTGATGGAAGGGTTGAAGGGAGATCATATGGTGCATCTGTGAAAAGTTTTGGGTGCAAGGAGCCATGGAGGGGTTGTGAAGGATTGGTGGGTTGCATTGATTTTGGTTGTTGTTGGTGGTGCTGTCTGCCATTTTGAAAAATGAGTGGTTGAAGCTTCTCTGGATTGTTCTGATTTTTCATGTTAAGGGATGGTAATGTTTGGGAAAATTGGTGTTTGAAAATGGTTTTAAGTGTGATTTGGTGATTGCAAAGTGAATTTTTTGTGTTGGTGGTGGATGGGTTTGATTGATGTGATGCATTTTGCATTTGAGATGTGGAATTAATGTGTAGATAGAGAGTAAATATATTTCTCTCGTATCCATTAGAGGGATGAAATAAATTTAAGTGAAATCTTAGCAATTCTAAATTTTATTTATTGAAAAAAAATTTATTTTTGAAAATTGATGTTTATGTATTATTTTGACAAATCATCATTTGGAAAAGTATTTGCATGTCATTGTTTTATTAAATTATGTAAAATGTAAAAAAAGATAGTTTAGAAATTTTTTAATTTATTGAAATTTTGATCTTTTAATTTTATTTGATAGTTAAATATTGTTTTTTTTTTAAATCACTTTAACTTACAAATCGTCACAATTTGTAACTATTTTTGATATTTAAAAAAAAAACCAAAGAATTTTTAAGCTATCAAATGAAATTAAAATATTAAAATTACCATAAATTAACGGAATAATAAATTACACATTTTCAAACATATAAAACAAAATTTTAAAAGGCATATGATTAGATAAGTTAAACGTAAATTGCATTTATTTACAGATGAATTACAATTAATTTCATTAACAAAAAATACTGTAAATCGATGATACTTGCTTGATTTCAAATTTAAAATTTATTATCATTCTCCAACTGATCACTTTACACTTAAAACTCACCTTCAAATGAGAGACGAGGACAATTGTTAATTCATCATCATTCATTACCCAAAGTCTGATGCTTGAATTTTTAGTATTAATTTGCTGAAATAATTCTCCGTAATTACATTTATTTGAACTAAATTTCCTTTTAACTCTCCCATCCCACATCACTCCACATCATCTCACTCTGAAAAAAAAATGATAATTTGTTTTTCCCTTGTTTCAAACTTTAACCGAGCTAAATTATTAAAGATTTCAATTAAATGTTTATTTTCGTGATCTGACGAAAGCTCGAAATGAAATTCAGAGTCAGAAGCGGTAAATATTCACATTTTAACTATATATTTATACAAGCTACATGCACTGGAGAAATTCTAATAAGCATAAGCTTGGAATACATTAAGATGACACTTTGCAATGCGAGTGTCACACGAGATTAGAAAATTTGAAGTGAATATATAATTTTGAATCTTTTATAAGGGAAGAGAAGGGGATATTAGACTGAGGCTTTTTTTTTTTTTGCACTGGTAAAATGTAAAGTGTCAATCTCGTGTCTCATTACGATTTGTTAAAGACGAAGAAGGTGAAAGTACATAAAAAAAGAGGGAAAAAAATAAGAGTGAATGTTGGATTGATACACCTTAAAAGTCTAGAGTCTCAAATTCAATTTAGCACTTTTCAGTTAGAATGTGAAAATGTTCAGTTTTGACATTTGTCACCTTCTTTTCTCATCTAACTTCCTTGCAAGTTATTTTTTTTCTGTCTTTTAAATAAGAGAAAGTATAAAGGAGGAGGGAGAGAAAAAAGAAAAGGAAACATAAATCACCAAGCAAGTTTGAAAAATGTCCATTTTAAAACTGCTCTCAGTTTAATGGTTATTTATGCAATTTTGATGATTTAACATCAGGTAGAGATAAAAAAAAAATGGGAAAATGTTTTAGGTGATTTTTTTTATTTTTTTTTAAGTTTTTGTTTATAAAATGATATTTGGAATATCAAATGTTGAAATTTTTGGAAAATATTGATTTGGATGATAATTATTTTCAAAAAAGATTATTTACTTTAAAGACAATAATTTTTGAGGTTTATATTTTTGTGTTTAAATAAAAACACCTGAAATTTTCATATATTTAATATACCAAAAATTACATGAAAATATCCAAAAATTAAAAAGAAACTTCAATTTTTTTACATTCAATTTTCTATTATTATAAGTAATAAAAAATTTCTACTCCGAACACCTACAAATTAAAATTTTATTTAACACTATACCCACACCCACCTAAACCCAATTTACTATTCCTAAATTCCAAAATCCCAAAAAAAATCAAAAAACCCATCCACCAGTGTGAATCCCAGGGAATTTAAATTTTATCACTTCGCTTCACCTTATAACACAACACCACCCACCCACCCCCATACACATATCCGACCCCATATATTTTTGATTAGTCTCCCACCATCTTTATTTATTTTCCTTCAGAAAAAAAAAAAAAAAAAATCAGTAAAGAAAATAAAAATATTCAAATGAAACGGCATTCACAACCGAGGCCATTTTGCAACGTGAAGATGAATAGGGCCGAGTGTTCTGAGATGGAAAATAGATGCAAGAAGGAATCGACTCGACTCAGATATGAGTTTGACGAGCAAGAGCAAAGGCAAGGCGTGTGTGAAATTGGAAAGATATTGATCCCTGCAAGACCCCTGATTGGAAAGGGCGAGCAGAGCTGCTGCTGATACAGAACGAGGCGAGTTTTATTAATTTCTCTACAGGCCGCCGCCCAATTGCAGAACTGGGCTGACTCGGGCATATTGGTTCGGCTTCCCCTTTCTCCTCCACTCACACACACAACTCACTGTATATATTTCCATTTCTACCCCCATTACCCCTTTGGCATTCAGTTCAGACAAAGTCGTTATTTTTTCTTCTTGCATCTGCATCATCCCAACCCCTTTTCCCCCATATCTGCATCTTCCGTTTCCTTCCTTTCTCTCTCTCTCTCCTCTCTCTTTCCCAGTGGCGATTGCGAGGCGTCAAAGGCTTAGAAACTGCGCCGGTTGCAAAGGGTTGCGACGAAAGGGGCGTGACAGCGGCGCAGCGGTGACGTCGAGCGTCCACGCCCACTGCATCGGACTGCGCGGCCATTGGCTGGCGACGGCACGCGACACGGGCGCCGATTGGTGGTCACTGCGCGGCGCGCGCGGGTCGCGAACCATGGCTGCAGGTTGAAGCGAAAACAAAACCCCGCTAGAGCGAACGGCGCTGGTCGCGTGCCGTGGTATGGCGAGGGCGGAGGCTGCGTCGCATCGACTGGCCGAGGGCATCCTGGGAAGGGGAGAAGCCGCCTTGGTCCAATGGCGTCGCTGCCGGAAGGTAATGAGCGTCTTGGCAGTGAAGCTCGCCCGCAGGGAGGGTGCAGTGAAGTAAGGTTGAGTGTTGCAGGGGTGGGGGAAGGGGGTGGGGGTAGTGTAGGGTTGGCTGAGACGCGCGCGTTCGTTGCTTGTTGTGTTTGCGTTGGCCGGGAGCAGCAAACGGGATTACAAAGTGAAAGAGAAATGCAGAGTAGATTTTTCGATGTGATCCATTTTTAATCTGGTGCATTTTCTCATTACTTTTTGCCCGACCTTCAGCTACAATTCGCCTAGGTGCAAGTGTGCTGCTTGAGCATTGTTTGACGTTGCGCGAGGCAATGGTTGTAAATAATTGAAAAGAGAATTCGTAATGAGTTGGTGCCGTGGATCAACAACAAAGTGAATTTTAATTGGGCTCTAGAATTTTAGTCAAATATTTAATTCCATTTAAAAAAAAGTTATAATAATAATTGAATTTAATTATATTTCATCTGTAAATAAATGCAGTTTACGTTACAAGTCGAGTTCGTTGTCTGTAAATTACTCAAATTTCATATATAGATATGTTTATACTGTATATATGTAAATGTTTATTTTTTATTTTTTGCATTTTTGTTTCACTTGATTTGAGATTGAGTATTGGAGGATTAAAGCAGTACCCAGCCTCGCTTTCAATCCCGTCACAAAGATTAATGCTGGAAACTGGCAATGGAGCATATCGACACCTGTCTCCACTCGTTCATCCATCAGACTGATGACATTCAACACCCCCTCCACAACCTCCAAAAATCTTTTTTCCCTTAAAATATACACATTTCACCTCTGCAAACTCAAAACCCCATAGATTTATTTATAAACAAAATAATTCTAAATAATTTTTTTTATTTTTTATTTCTTTTACCCGGAAAAAAAAAGAAAGAAAAGAAAAGAAGAAAAAAAAAAAAAAAGAAATTCAACACAACTGACCTCATCACGTGTCGATGCACGGCGCAACACGATTGGTCGAAATAGTCGCCAAGGCTGTTTTCCCTTTTCTCGAATATATTTAACCAACTCCCACCCCCTCTCCCCCTCACGTCTCCTTCTTCGCGCACACCCTGAAGGGACAGTGTGTTAGCGTATAATTGAATTTTTCCCTTTCTAATTCCGAGCGTGGAGAGAGACGCACAAAAGCCCTTTCCTTTTTCCCCCACCCCCACACTCACCTCATTTCAGTCCAGGCGCACTTGTTGATTTTGAAAGAATGAAAAGAACTGTGAGGATGAATGCGGAAAAAATAGACTCAACTCACCCCCCCACCCATCTCCCATCACAACCCTTTTTCTCCTAAGTTTTGGCAGTGAAAGATGTCGCTTTCCCCTTAATTTCCAAGGTGTCGTTGCTTCTGTTTACGCTGCAGGTGTCGACGCCATTTTTTTTCCTTTTTTTTTTTTAAAAAAGAGGAGAAGTTGTAAATAAAAAAGGTTAAAAAGGGAAACGGGGTGGCGGATTACAGAAGGCTGATGTGTCCTCGTTAGCATGCTTAACAAGGCGGTTTGGTTTCAGACAACGCAGAGAAATGTCATCTCCATGGAAACCACGCATGGACCACACGTGTTTATCCCCTTTTTCATGATTTTTTTTCTCGGGGTATATAGTGAGGGGGTGATGGGGGGCAAAGATGTAACTTGTAAGCACGGAAGCACGCGCCATCAGTTGCTAAGATGCAGGAGGAGTAAAATCCCCAAAGATGAAAGCAAAAGCTGAGACGCCAGTTTTGAAAAGTTTAAAGAGAAAAGATGGAAGAAAAAGAAAATGGATTTTTTTTTTTTTTTTGTGGGTGGGGGTATATGGGGTGGGGAAGTCGACAAGTGATGATTCGACAACTCCAGGGCCGGACAGAGACGTAGGATGGAGTTCTCATTATCCATGGGGTTCTTAGTTACGTCGGGGATCTCCCTCGCGAGTCTGAGTGGTAGATTTATGTGCGCGAGATGGAAATTTTTGTTATTCGCAATCTGAATTCATGTTGTGTATATATTTTATAGACTGAGTAGCATTTGAATAATTTATTTCTTCCTAGACTCTGAAACCAAATCAATGGTTCGTAAAACGAAGGAATGAGTGCAGAGAGAAATTATTTATAAAAAAAAGTTCGGCTTTTTATAGTCTCTCTCTCTTTCTATTTCGGTTCTAGGTTTTAAGCTTAAAGATGGAGGTTTTGAGGGGTTCGTTTTGGTTGGTGGTGGATTTGTTGGATGATTGAAAAGTATTTTGGGTAAAAGATGAATTTTTTTATAGTAATTTATTTTGTATAAAATTTTATTTTTTATTTATTAGTTAATTGACTTTATGTATAAAACATGTATGCATATAATGATGCTATTTAATTGAAGCTTTTATGTTTTCCATACAAAGTACCTATTATTCAAAAGTCACTAATGACCTAGAGCCAAGAATTTTTCTTCGTCTAAACAAGACTGCAGAATTCAATTCAAGTTCTTGAAATGAGTTGTAAAAAGCATACATTTTAAAAAGAAGTTTTTTTGCAGTAAAATTTTATAAATTGTTTTGTTATTTTTAATGACAAAGTTTTTAAAAACTTTGAAAATATTTAATAGTGAGTCAAAATTCTATTGTTTTTTTTTTTTTTTTTTTTGCTATTTTTATTAGTTTTAAGAACAAAATTCTATCTGACCTTGTAGTTAACATCGACTTTGAGAATTAACAGATAGTTACCAGAAACGTAAGTAACGATTCGGCTTTATATTTATAACTTACAAAATTCATTGTTGAACTTACGTGTAACATGCAATTGATAATTTACGTATGTGTTGTAGTAGACGTTATACGTCAATTTTCCGCAAAACCTACACTGTATGGGTGTATAATCTTAATTCAATTTTTTTTAAAATCTATATATTTTCTTAGTAAATTCTTTCTAATTTAGAATATCCAAAATAAGTCATAATGTTGTTGTTTATTAAATGTGGCTATAAAGTCAAACCAATGTAATTCCAACTCGCCTTGTGTAATTTTCCAAGGAATTATTAGAGGAAATGCGATTTCGATACTCCGTTGGATATTATACTTGATTAAACTTTACTACAAATATCAATTATAATTTTCCAAGAAAAATCGATTTGCACGCTCCGGTCTTGAAACAAACCACGTCTGCTTTAAATTTTAGATTTCCATCAGAGATCAGGCAGTGCCCAACTTTAAATTAACGAATGCGGATAAAGTAGACATTAGATGCATGCATTAATTTAATGTTATAGGCTCCATAAAATCTTATTTGAAATTGATTACTAATTTTTACAATTGATAATCAAAAAACAATTTACGAAATTGCTTAATTTTATTTCATTCTTGAAATTAATTTGCTCTAAATTTACTTCTTCTGACTCAACATTAACTTCAAATGAAGTAGAAGTTGTAGATTTACTGTGTATTTAGATGCAGGTGGTGATTATACATGATTGGGGAAGGGAAAAGGCAAAGATAAGGAGTTAGGGTATATCAGGTTAAATGAAGATGGGGAAGGCACACATGAAAGATGGGGAATCAGGTTGTAGAAGGTAAATTGGAAGATCAAGTTGGATCGAAGTCTGATCAAAGTTTGATCAATTCTGGATTTTTTCTTGATTTAATTAAGGATTTCATTCTCAATGGTTCCTATGGGAGAATCATTATTTTTTAAAGGTTCGTTTATCTATTGATGTGATGTGATTACGTTGAGTAGAAGTGTTCTTTGTTTGAAATTCATTAGTACCGTAAGACTTAAAAATATTTTGGATAAATAGAAGTAGAGATCGAACAGAGAAACAACACTAAACTTTTTCAAGATTGCTAAATTTTTAATCATGTAATTTTGTCATGTTTCTTAGGGATTTTTCTAACCCATATGTATCATAGGTAAACCATAAAATGAGTCACATTGAACTGATATATCTGACATCATAGTTATGAATTCTGTCATAATATATATGTTTCTAGAATGAATTAACTTAAATTGTTGTTGTTGTTTCATCGAACAGTGTGGTTGCGTGGTTATATTCTCATTTATTAGGCCTAATATCTAACAACGTAAACTGACAAAATAAATAACTTTGAACTGAAATATCTCAATAATTCAATCAACAAAATACAAAATTTATTTCAGAATTTGTTTTTCCCTAATTGAAAATCATGATTATTAAGAAATTTTAATTTATAGATGTACCGTACACTGTCGGTTGGCTTCATAAATCTAATGTTTAGTCTCACATCTGACTCGAAGCCAATTTTAGACATTTGGATTTACATTTTAGTTGTTATATCAATTTATATGATTGTATATGCTCTTTGTTGTTATTATTAATGTTTTTAGTGACTGCTATTTGTTTTTACACTTGTCTGCTTCAATGACTGATAACATCGCCATTTTCAATCCACCCTTTTACGTAATTTGACAAATTGTATGTGATTAATGTGCATCGCAGTCGCATTAATAAATGTACATGTCTTATGTGTTTATCCACAGAGAAACACGTCTGCATTCGCTTTTTCCTTTGTCCCGAGATTAAGTGCACTATTTGCAACACCTTCAATCCTAGTATAGGTGATTATCAAGTGATACAAGCGCCCCCTACAGCGCGTGGCCGTCGCGAGGCGTATCCAATGGCCGGTTTTTGCACCTGGTATTATAAACCGGTTAATGGACAAGTGGCTAGCAATTACAAGTGGACGCGGCACGTGTGACCAGTTCACGCCTCAGCAAAAAGATCAAAATACCCTCTTGAATTAACGTGAATAGAAATTGGTCGTGGCTTCGTAATGATCCTAAAAAATAAATAAAAAGTAAAGGAGGAAATAGTAGTCTGAAGGTCACATGACAAAAATCATCTCAGTATTAAAATGTAGCATAAAGGTTATATTGACACAATCATAAATTATCTAGCTAATAGCTACTGGAAAACAAAAATTTAAGAAAAAACCAAGGCAGACCAATCAGTAGCGAACGAAATTTTAATTTCAGTGGGTTAACGATTACTGATAACCGATCACGTTTAGCACCTGATATGGTAGATTCATTGCTTTTTATTCGCTCAAATTATTAAATGTGTATTATCAATTTTTAATTTAAATAAAAAAAATTTCTGAAAAATCGTTTATTAAATTCCTCATTCCAATCCCGTTTTTGCTAATCCCGATCCCGTTCCAATCCCGATTGCTTAAATCCCGTCCAATCCCTAATCCCGCGTCGGGATCGGGATCGGGATTGGGATTGGGAAAAACCCAATCCCGTTTGCATCCCTAAATCAAACAAAGTTGTAAAAGAGCGAGAATTTCCAAATTCTGTCAAAAGTGGAAATAGAAAATAAAGAAGTGAGAAAAGGAGAGAAAAGATAACCAGTACGAAAACTGCGAAAAATTGTGTACTTCGCAAAGAATTGCAGTCACTTTAATTATTTGACAAACCAACCAAATTTTAAGCTGAATTATAGTTACAATTGTATTTAGGTTTGGAACTTAAATCAATTTGGTCTATAAACTAATTTTGATAGATGACCACATCACATCGTATTTGGCGAAACAGGTGTATAGGTATGTGATCATGGATTAAAAGCAGTTTATCGTATAGACATGTCTAAACAGTTAATGTTTCAAAAACAATTTGATCTATATTGGCAAAGAATTACAAAATTGCATTTTCACAGTGTGATTTGAATGCGCTTGTGACCAGTTTAGAATTTCTGTTGAGTCGAAAAGTCAGACACGTTGTCACGTGAGCAGTGTTTTATACACACTAGAGATAAGTATTTTGGAGAATATATTGTAGTTTTAACGACGCCAGAATGTGGAAGTAAAGATAAGGTAGTGAGAGATGAAGATGGTTGAATGATGATGAAAAGGAAAAGGGAGACGAAGTTGTAGGGAGAGGGTGGCAGGGGGCGTTGGAGAGACAAATGATAAAAGGGAGACACGACGAGGAGGAGGAGAAAGATTGTGGGTGATGAAAAGTTGATCCGAAAGCGAGAGATAAGGACTGGGTTTGCTTTTGAGCTGGCAAGATGTTGAATGAGGGGCGAGGGGTATTTTGGACGACGTTATTAAATTATTTGTACACTTTTCAGGGTGTGGCAACTCATTATGTCAAGTCGAGTGCGCACCATTCACAGTCCACTGGAGTAAAATAACAAAGTTTGTTCAAACACGTCTAGTGTTTTCTATATACACACACAATATAAAATTTTTATTTTTTCAAAACTCTTTTTGAGAGAAAATGTCGTCTGGAGTGGAGAAACAATTTACACAATTATATATGGTTGGATTGAGAGCTAATAGAGGGGAAATGTTTGTGCATAACACTCGAAAAGGAACTATAAGAGGGTTGAAAATTTTTTGGGAAATGATGAACTTTTGCTTTTAAGGAATTGTAATATAATGTGATGTGATGTAATGGTGTGTTGTATTTTGCTTTGTTTATACATTTGGGAGGAATTTAGAGTTGATGCAGATGATTTTATGAGAAATTTTGACTTGAGACTTGCAAATGTGTGTGATGATATGATCAAATTATCTTCTACTCAAAAATGGTGTAAATTTGCTTTTGAAATGATGATTGTGGCTTGTGGGTGTGAAACTATTCTTTTAAAGGGTAATTTTTATTACCATAGTTAGAAATTGGTGTTTAGGATGTCTTTTCACATTTTATATCTTTTAGTTAGTGTTTTTTGTTTTCTAGTTATTTTTATATTCAATTTTCACAAGACCAAATCGGTATGGGCATTAACTATAACTAAACAATTATTTACTATTCTGTTTACAAAATTGTTCTTAATATTAAGCAAATTGAGAAACGCTTAATACTGAAGTACGGTATTGTATACAGATTTTACAAATATATTAAGGTGTTTCATAATAGGTGTACATAGGAGTGTACACAAATATAATAAGCCTATTTTTTGTCAAATAATTTACAACAAATAATTTAAGATAAATATATTTTTATTAATTAAGGAGAGAATTCTGTTTGTATTTTTCATGCAACAAAGTGACTAGAAATTGATTTTTCTCTTCAACATGTAACAGATTTGAGCTTAACGTTACGAGATAAATTCAAGATAAGCTCCATCTTCAATCAACCATAACAAGAAATCTCAACTAAAACGTCATCACCTTCAATTTAAAATTAACAAAAACTGTTTTGAGAGATACAAAAACCAAACTTTTCTCAAAATCAGGGCTAAATCCAATTCCTCACAACATATGATAAATCATCTAAAACATCAATTTTCACACAAAATGCCATTAAGACAAAATTAAACTTCCACAATCTAAAGTGACTTAAGTAAACCCTCACGCTTACACCAGACTCCTTACTCCCTTGCGTTTTATATAACATCAAAGTTTATAAGTCAACCACATAGCTACATTTACGCCTGCAGATTAAATTTTCAACCTTCACCAAAGAAAGAAACTATGTTGATTAAACGACAAAGAAGAACGCCAGGGCACACGTATGCGCAAACAAGAGTGTTTCAGTGCGAGTCAACTTGAGTATACAGTCGGATGAAGAAGGAGGAGGTTGTTTAAAGATGGAGGTGGCGGAGGTTGTTTTAATTGGAAGTGCAGGCTCGGGCGTTAATACGGCAAACCTTTTCTTGTGTTGGCGTCTCCTCCCTGGTGGATGGCCCCTCCCTGCCTTTGCTGGTCTTAGACTTGGAGCCTCTCTAGTTTCACGTTTAATTAAAAGTAAGCCGAGACGAAGAGTGTGTGTTGGGGGATGCCAGCTCTTAATTGGACGCCTCCAATTTGAGTGTGAGCACTGGTTTTCCTTCTTATTGTCTCCTTCGTTGTCCTTCCTCTTCCCCACTCCCCCCTCATCCCCCATCTCCGCCTTCATCCGTGGGATTATAAGCGCGAGTTTTCTAAGTTGGAATCCCTTTCCCTTCAACTTCTTCCTCATCCCTTACACCCACCTTCCTCGACTCGGGCTTAAAATAACTCGCGCGTCTTGACAACGCAGTTGATGTTGTTTATAAGCCATGTAAACAACTTTTTTTTTAATATTTTTTTTTTATTGGGGGAAGAAGGGCTTTGGAATGTTTTAGGACTAATTAGAAGTATAAATTGTAACTTTTCAATTTAATTTAAGATTTTTTTCATTTTGCAAATATTGTGGATTTTTTTTTATTTAAAGAAAAAAATTTATATATATTTTTTTAGTTTTGTTTTATGACTCTAGGTGGTTTCATATACTTGTAGGTATTCGTTTTGTATGTTTGTTTTAAATTTACTGTCTCTGAAATGTTATCTTTATGTTAAAAACAATTATTATGATAGCATAAATAAGAAAAATAATTTTAACAAATAAAAGCCATCTTTATTTAGTTAAAAAAAAATTTAGTTTAACCATTAGAATCTTTCGTCGCCATATTTAAGACATTTGTTTATGACAATATAAGTATGAAAATTGAAAATCCAATTGTATCAAACGGCAGTCATCTTATTTAAAGCTAAAATCCGACAATTAGTCAAATTTACATTTTTTAAAAATAAAAATATCACTAACAAAATTTTTTTTTACGGCGCTTCACAGCCCATACGCTCACCTTTAACTCCCAGAAAAAAAAATCATTAAAAAATAATTTTTTAATACCGTTTTTTAATCGACTTAATTTAAATATTTAAACAATTTTTTCAAGTGAGTCTACCTTTTCCCTCCCACACCCTCTCAACCTCCCCCACCCTCCCAACCTCCCACCCACACTCTCCCACCCTTCCTCCCTTCCTCCCACTCCCGCTCGTGATTACACCCTCTCACCCCTTTTCCCCCCAAGATGGAGTCTGTTGTAGTCTATATCTAGTGAAAATTTTTTCTTTTTTGCATCTGTCCTTGTGTTTTTGTATCTCTCCCTTACATCAAAGCCTTTGTGCGTGGCCCACAATGGTCATCCCTCTCTGTCTAGCTCCTCAGCCCCCGTGCTTGCTGGGAGAGTAGGGTTAAACTTGGGGCTGTTTTGCCCGCCATCTGTCCGTGAGGGAAGGGTAATAGATTAAACAAACATGGATGGTGGGTGGAGGACGGGAGGAGCAGTCGGCGAAATTTGCATACATTACAACCCAGCCCCTTGCTTTTGAAAAAGATTTGAAAAAGAGAAAGAAGAAAAAAGGGTTATCATGCACAGCCGCCTCATGGTCGGTAGGGGGCGCAAAAAAGTGTCTGGACTGACGCGAGCGAGTCGTCAGGATTGGTCCTGTCTGCAATACCGCCGTGAAGGGTGCGAGTGGGTTGAGCAAAATTACGACCAAAATGGGGCATCTCGTTAGGTTTCATCACTGCTTTCTATTGACAACACCAGATGCACAGAAGGTGTGGGGTTTGCAGTCAGATTCGTGGAACTTTGAAGGGATAGTTATGATTTGAATTTTTTTTTACATTTTTTTTTTTGTTGGCGGGGGGGAGGAGGGTGGGGTGGTGAGTGATGAAGGTTCGTTTTGGTGTTGGGAAGGGTGTATGATACTCCGGAGGGCGTGGTTGAATGTTTTGCTAGTGGTGTTGGATGTTGTCACCTGTTGGCGCTGTGTGTGACGCCATTTTTCTTTTTGTTGAAATTGGAAATTTGTGGTTGGGAAATTTTTTTTTTTTAGATGTTGGAAAAGGTATTAGAAGTGGCTGATGAAACCGGAAGTGGATATTTTAAAGTTTTTATATATTTTTATATTTTTTAAAATGAACGTTGGAAATAGTGGTTTTTAATTTTTTGAAAATTAGAGTTAAACCGGAAGTAGTGATTATTTGAAGCGGAAATAATGATTTTTTAATGAATTTGATTATTTTGGTTACTTTTAAAATGTTTTGTCTATTGGTTGTGAAACAGGAAGTATAGTTTAATTTGCATAATTGCAAATTTTGAATACGGGAAGTAGAATTTTCTGTTTGGAAATTTGTTTTTGTTTTGCAAGCCGGAAATGATACCTTTTTTTATTATTCATTATTGATTTACAATTTTCTCAACTAATGATGAATCGACATACAAAAGTTACGTGTATTTTGTGTCAAGTTTTAACCCCAAAGCAACGTACACAACTTAACGAAATTGTCGATTGGTCAGCATTAAAATAAACAAATTGGAATGGAATTGGAATTGAAAAATATTGAAAGAAATAGAGATTCAGGATCAGGTTTGGCTGTTTGGGATTAGATGAGGAGATATTGCTTTAAAAACTTAAATTACTTGTCTTTTCTCAAAGGTGAACTGTAAAATGCTACAAATTTCAAGAACGTTTTTTGAACGTTTTTGAAATACGGGATACGTATTTTACAATATAAAAAAAAAAAAAATTAAAAAATTAAAACAAATTCACCAAATAACAAAAAATTAATAAAATTAAATTTAAATTTATTGTTTCACCTGCAAGCTTTAATTAAACAAAACCGGAAGTACTTTCAATATTTTATTACCACTTCCAATGCGCAAAACACTCTAATTTAAAGTTCCAATTAATAAACAAAAACAAGCAACGAGACCGGAAGTGGCTGTTATTGCTCACGTTTTCGTTTCGTTCATCTTCATCGCTCGCTTAAATCACTTCATTTCCGGGTAAGATTGGTGATGATTTATTAGCCCTGATGCCCTCGTCGATAGATTTTTTTCTCCCCACTGAAAAGTTTGCTAATTAAACACTTGAAGAAGCTTTGAATTATACAACAACATTTCAACGTCAAGTATAAGAGTAAATTGTTTGATGATTACAATTAATACGTCCTATGGGGAAAGAAGAGATAAGATTTACGTCTTAAACATCTTTTAAAGTGCTCCGCATGAATAATTTGTAAGTTAATTGTTTTGCTCAATTAATTTTTTATTCGCCAAATATTTATTTTACATAAAAATCAATTTCTTTTGATTTTTGGTAAAAGAAATGGATGGTCTTAAAGGCAACGTTGGAAATTAAAGAGTAACAATTTTTAATTTTAATTGATTCCGGTTTAAATTTTCGTTTTGGTTTTTTGTTAGACGAAATGAATATTCACAATATTTACAATATTCTGGTTTTCAAAACTTCAAACTTTTTGGCAACATATTTTTAAAATTGTCTAAAAATTATTTTTCTTTAGATATTATAAATTTTCATATAAAACTTCACTTCCGGTTTTCAAAATTCCAAATTTTGCAAAAGTACACAAATCTTTCTAACTTTTCGAAACACCATTACTTCCAGTTTCGATTTTTTTTTTTTTTATTATTTAACAATTTTTCTATTTCGAATTTTATCCACCTTGCGGAAAAATGCCCCTACAGTGTGTGGGAGGTGGAACTGGGGTCGTTTAGTTATCTGAGCTCGTGCTGTGTGGCTAAGGAATCTCATTATGCAAGCGTCTCTCGACTGAAATGGCGCGCGTCTCGTCAAAGGGAAGGAGCGTTGCAATTAGAGGCTGCGTCCCATCAACCTCTTTGCATCTCCGGAGGATATTTTTCTCCACTTGCAGGTTATTTTCTCGCTAAAGTGTGCACGAGCTTTTCAGTTGAGGTGTAATAAGTTGAGCTGAGATGCGTTGGAGACTCAAATATAAATTAATAATAAAAAAGGAAAATTATTTCTAAAATGATTATGGTTTTGTTTTCTTTTGTTGTTTACTTAGTTGAAGATATTTGGTGTTTTTTAAGGTTACGGATGCGGAGGTAAATTATGGTAATAAGGTGCTTATGGTTGGTTAAAATTACAAGTGGATAGAAGTTGGCCAGGGAAACATTGACATCTATCGGTGGGAAGTGGAAGCAAAATGTTGGAGATTTTTTTTTTTAAATGGATTTTTTTAAGTTGTTTTTAATTGTAAAGGGAAAATTGTGGGAAATTGAGTTGTTAGTGTTTTTGTGAGATGTAATAATTTGATTTTAGACTTTTAAGAAGAAAATAAACTAAAAATAGTGGATTTTTGATTAGTTAGGCTAAAAGATGTTTTAAAATTTAATTTAATTTTATCTAAAACTTTATTTGAAAATTAAAGTCTGAAAGTGAATTTTAAGTCCAAAAATTTCAGAATTTTAAAAATTTAGAAAAAACAAACAAAATTATTACTTTTACATTTTATGTTGAATTTTAATGATTTAAATTAAAAAGAAGTCAAATTTTTACTTTTCGGTCATAAACAATAAAACTGTACATGATTTTAAGTTTTTAACCTAAAATATACAAATTTAAATTTTTGAATTTATTTCAAAATATTTAATTTTATCATCTCTTTAAAAAAAAAAAAAAAATCCCATTACTTTAAAAGCCATCAAAACATTACCTTCAATCACCTACATCCTCGAAAAACAAACCGACGATCAAATGGCAGTTGAAAATTTGTCGAGGTGTAATTTCGAAGCGCTGTACCATTAATTCGAAGCGCGATTTTTCCCTTTTAATTGAAGAAATCGCCGTTAGCCATCTCTCTCACTACGTGCGCGCCTTATGAAGCCAATACTTTACGGGAATTAATTTTCCAAACACTGTTCTTGGCGGTTCATGACTTGTTAAACAAGACTTTTGATTAGCAAATGCATGGAATTAAGAGGGGAGCTACAAGCTCGAACCAAGTGCGAGGGGTCCGTGCCAAACCAAATTTTTAAAGTGGATAAAACTTAATGCAAACAAAAAATAAAAAAACTTCTCTCCCGACCGACCCTTGGTTTTTTAATTTAAAAAAATTTATGTACACTTTGTGGATGTAAGTACAATCATTAAATGACACCCCTTTCCACACACACATAACACACCCTCCCTCTTCTTTTTCCACTCTGGGGGAATTTAAAATTCTTGCTAAAGAGAGATAAGGCATGATGTTACACACTTACTAAAAACTAGACAGCTTTCAAAAGGCGAGCAAAAGAAAATTGAAGTGTTTTAATATTTTTCCATCTGGGGATATGTAGAAAAACTAGAGAAATGTGGGAAACGTTGTTTCAATGTTATACAAATGCGCTGTGAATTTAAAACAATGCACTGAACTACTGTAAAGCTATTAAAAGTATACATAACTGAACTGGTAATGATGATGATATGCCATAGTGGCTATATGGCAATATATGCGACCTGTCACAAGACATTACATTACAAAAATCCTTATTCAATAACACAATTCGAAAGTATCAACAAAACTGGAATGTTAAAACAAATAAACAGTGTTTATCGAACATCATCAGGAATAAAGCACAGTCTATTTGATAGACTCTGACATATAGTTTTATTTCTGATTAAGTTCGGTTTGCAATTTGCATGCAAAATGACTGCTCATGTGTTTTTCTAGTTTACTTGTGCAAGCATAAATTATATTTTGAAATTGCGATTTTTATTACTCAGCTAAGAAACTCACTCGACTTACTTTTGCCACATTTAATCGTCATAGCCAAACCGCACAAACAAATAGCAAAAGAGTTTCTTGGTCTTTCTATGGTGACCCATGAAAAGTTGTAAGTGTGGAAGGAGGAAGCAAGCGTGGCTGATCGATGAGTAGGTTTTAAGTGAATTTGGACACAAACAGACCCATTTCAACACACCACAGGAAACGCCCTCAATTGTGGCGCCCCCTGTCTGAGACAGTCGGAAACTGGTTTGAGGATGAGGATTGGGAAGGGGTCTCTTAGGGAGAAAAAAGAAAAAGAAAAAAGTTTGTCTCAAACAAGTGAAAAGTCTTAAGGCCACTCGAGAGTTTAATTAAATAGTTGACGCTTTTTTATGGTGTTTTTCTGCTTCTCTGTAAAAAGCATCTTCTGACTTGAGAAGCCGCTCAACTTGCGAAGTGTAAAGTTTTTAGGGGAAATTAGAGGAATGACTTGCTGGCAAGTGGGGTTTCGAGTCCAATTGTCAAGTTTAGAGAAAGAAAGAGTGAAGGGTTGGGCATTGTATTAGTTAGACAGATCACCAAAGGAAAACATAGGTGGTTTTGAAGTTTTGTGGTTTTTAGAAAATCTGTTTTAATACACAAACATAAACAACTTTACAGTAATATACGAATTTCATATTGACCTGTGGGTTTATTAATTTACAAGTTTTAGTTGTGAAGTTGATTATTGAAATTTGTTTTTTGTTTTAGCATTGCTTGAGATTTCATATACTGTAGGTGTATTTGTACATCATGCACTTGTTTATTTAAATAAAAGCTGTACAACTGTGCAAGTTTATTTAATGAAACAAATATTGCGTATTAAAATATCATTAGAAAAGATCTGGATTTCTTCATTCTAAATTTCCACCAAAATATAAATTTTAAATATAAATATATAACAAAAAGATCAAGTGTTTGGTTTTTTACTTTTTGTGGCTTGAATTTGACTCTTTTTGACTTTATTGCCACTTGGAATTTTATTATTTGATTTTAGAACTTAGATAGTCTAAAACAAGTGAATTTTAAATCTAAAATACTTTTTCGCTTAAAAATATACATTTCAGGCTTTGAATTGCATTTTTCTATTCGCCACAAAACAAAACGTCAAAAAACGTACGGAAAATTTTCATAGCTGCAGATCAACGTTTGTGCAAATCCTATTACCAATGGCATTGCCATTCCCTTCTCGGACATTACAATTCATCTGCAACACTTGTCGTAACCCTTTCACTAACTCCACCTCCTCCTCCAACCATCCCATTTGCACTTTGAGATTCGAGTCGAGGGAAGGGTTGCTAGCCACCATTAAGCCGCCTTTTGTTTTCACCCATACGCTTTTCAGTTTCCCTCGCAATCCCAATCCGCCCACGCACTCCTAATGAAAAATCATTACGATTCGGCAAAAGGGAGCGGGAGAAAGAGAAGTACTGAAATGCCAGTCCATTTCCATATCCCTTTTTCAATGGCCACCACTCGTTTCGCAGCTCTTGTTATGAATGACTTTGTGTGCCGAGGGATTACTGCGGGTCCTCGAAACACAGGTGCAGTTTCCACCCACAAGCAGTTGTCGCGCCACAAAGGCACGAGGGGGCAGCGACGGTGCGGATTAGGGCCTCGATCGTCTCCAAGAGGGCGCCGCCCAATGGACCACGTGCGCCGTCTGGGGACGTGCGTTTTGATTAAAAAGAACCACAACAGCAGATTAAAGCTTCGATTTGATTATAATTTGAGACTCGCTATTAATCAGAGCAAGACGTAATGTGTTTTTGCTATTGTGCGCATGCCTAGGAGTGATTTAAATCAGCTTATGGCGTAGAGAGGATTTTTTTTTTTAATTTATTAATTTTTTTTTCTGGAGTTTAATAAGGTTTTATGTGTGTGGTGTATCATTTTTGGACAGGATCACGAGTTCATCACGCGAACGGAACTTACCTGTGACATGTAGACAGGTTGAGGCTTATGTGCAGTGCACTTACTAAATTAAATGTTGGGGAGGAGTGCGTGCAGAATTAATCGGCCGTGAGTAATCAAGTCAGGTGTGCGGGAGCCGAGTCTCTGTGGGTCATCCAGGTAAATGAGGAGACATTTTTAGTGGGTGATTGATGAGGTTTTTTCCGAGATGGAGATGAGAGGTATGGTTTATGCGACCTTTGTTGTTTTGCCTGTTGGGTTTGGGGAATAGAAAAATTGCTGGGTTAAAGTAGGGTGTGAGTAATTTTTTATTTTTTCAGAAAGTGAAAAATGGTGTCGGGTGGTGACTGGTGACTCGTGGAAAGTTGGTGGAGAGGTTTTAAAGTTAGAGAAATCACAACATGTGGAAAAGGAAAAAAAATAAATAAAAGAAAAATTTTGAGAAGTTTAGTAACTTGATTTTTTATTCAAATTTTTTAAATATTTGGTTCTAAAAATTATTTTTAAAACAAACAATTATTACAATACAATGAAGTTGGTTACACAAGTATCAAGAAGAGAATATTAGTAATGTTACATTACTAATTATCTCTTCTTGATACTTATTGTTTCAACAAACAAATACATTAGTAATGTATTTGTTTGTTGAAACAACAATTTACCTTAATGTCAACCAACCCACCAAAAAAGCACTTCATTACACAATAAACTATTTTTGTTTTCAATCTTGCACGTTGCAAGTTTTACCACTTACCTCGATAAACAAAATTAAGCCATTAAAGCATCTCGTAGGATGAATCAGCTTGTTTTGATCAAACTGGTTATTTACAAAACAAGTGAGGAAACCAAAGCTATTTCTGGAACAAATTGTCAACAACTTTACCACATACACCAAAATCACACATCAAAACACAAACAAAACTTCATGTCACAAAAAAAACCACAACTTTATTTCATTTTACTCATCTTCCATTAAAATAACTTGAAAACTCGTCACACAAACTTCAAAGCTGATTTTTCCCCATCCAATTTCGAACGCAAAAGGGAAAAAAATCTGAAACCGGGAGGACAGTTTAATGATGTGCACGAGAACACGAATCACCATCAAATGACAAGTGCAGTCGAAGTTAGACCCCCGTGACAGGCGTGTGGGAATCGCGCCAGTGGGTGTCAGACCCGTGTCTGTTTGTCAGGCATCGATGGACGACGACGAGCAAATTCGATCACGGATCCATTTCCTAGACGACGATGGTCATCTGTCTTTTGTCACTGGCCACACACAGCTTCAGGGGAAATTGGAAGAGCGCGGGGTGTGGGGGAGAAAAGGATCCGAAGCTGAAAATAATGGATTTTAAATTCTGCATCATTAATCTCTATTAGTGCATTGGGGTTTGGTGTTTGTACATTTGCTCGCAACTAATGGCAAATTGATGGCATTTCCAGTCTATTTAAGCATCCATCACTTGGAAATGAGTGACCTCCTTTGCGCGCAAACACTTCTTGTGGTGATAAAAATAAAAAATTGTTTTTCTGCGAAATTTATTTCGGGTTTTGTCTTTATCGTTGTAGGTGGCGTTGAGGTGATAAACAAGAGGAAAATGGAGGACAAGATGTAAGGTAAATTGTATAGTGTAAATTTAAAGTATGTATCTATTAGAAGTTAATTTTGGGAGAGAATTTGGGTGAAGCTTATTTAACCTCTATAATCATTTCATCTTAAAACTGATCGAAGTTGAAGGGCGACTTTAAAGTTCTGGCATTGTGTAAGTTGTACTGCAGAGAAGTACTGTTTCACTTTAAGAATTCTTATAAAAAGAATTTCAGTCTGTTTCTTTTTAATCTTCTATAAGCCAAGTTAAATATATTTTAACTTATCTCAGAATTTTTGGATAATAAGAAGAATATACAAACCAATGAGAACATAGACTCGGGTCTTGTCGGGTCTTGACTCATGAACCTTGACCTTGCAGTGGCTATTTAAACGTGATTTTTCTTAGAAGTGTGAACACCCATCAAACAAATTTCTTTTTGTTATTTCTTCGTTTCTTCTTACTAGTGTGAATATTGCTTAAAGTTGCCAATGGTTACTCTGGCCATATACGACCTGCCGCTTGCCATTAACTTATCTCAGTTCCACGAACTGCTTCACAAATCTTACCAAACTACGCAATCCAAATTTTTTACACAATCCTAAAGTATCACACAAATCAAAATTACAACGCTCTTAAAAATATATAGTTGAGACAATTGTAGGTTTTAATTGTTACGGAATCAGTTAAAAAGTAGGTTTTGAACATCATATGATCATTAAGAATTGAGTAATTTTCAACAAATTCTTAGATTTTTTTGAGACGTAAAATGATCTAAAAATAAATGTATGTTAAAAGATTGCCAAAATTTCTAATGTAATAACTGTAAACGTGATGTGTATAAGTAATATTGACTTGAGGATTGGGTAATTTGGTTGCGAATTGCTTTTACTCAATTTATAAAACCAGTTCGTTACACTGCAGTTTGCTCGTTTCGATACCATTGACACGAGATGGCGTTAACACGAGCGCGTCATCGCCTTTAATGTGTTGACGCTTCGGACGTGACCCGAATGGATCGACGACCTTAGGGGTGTCACCCTCCTTATTATATCGCGGGGTCACATACTTGATCCCAAGCATCGGATTGGCTAAAAGCACTGACCACTTCTAACACAACCATGACCGGAAAGGGTGGACCCCGCAAACAGCAGTGACCACTCACGATGCAGCCATGACGTCACGGCGATCGTGAATCATCACTAGCCACAGGATGTGATGTCACCTACCTTCTTCACCCATGCACGGGCGACCTCTCGTGAAAAGTGATTGTATTACACTAATTAACTCATTTGCATAATTAAACACAATTTAGTGGTAACAATAAAAAAAAAAAAAAATTGACAATTTTTGGTAAATTTTTTAAAATATGCAAATTTAATACTCCATCCCTAACTCCCACTTCGAAAATTTTTTTTTCTCGAATTGTAAAAATTACGATTTTCAACCAAAAAAAAAATCTACTTTTAAAGCTTTAAATCCCATTGCTCGCAGTTTCTATTAAATTTCCAACTGCAGATCGCGTTTTTCCACCTCCTAATTGATTTCCCTCACTAAATAAAGCCGTGAAAGGGCACGAGATGGCGCAGCACAGACGGAAAAAATTGTATCATTTGTTTGCGAGGAGCAAAGCAGACAGACGCATAAAAAAGAGAAAAGGAGGAAAAGAAAAGAGAGAGAAAAAAGTGTTGTTCGCCTCGCTCGGTCGCTTTTTGCTTCTTGTCCGTGCAGTTACTGTTCACTCGGAACCCTTTTTAACCCTCATGGAAAACCAGTAGTGGTGGGGAAGGGCGACACACACACTAGGAATTCCCAGGCTATAAAAAAAGAAAAATAAGGGAGCTGCTCACCTGACTTCACCTGAAAAGAAATGCAAAGAGAAACTCATTTCTTCTATACAAGGGTGGAGCGGGTTCCCCGACCAAAGGGTTGGTTGCCAGTGAGGACCGGAGGAGGGAAAAAAATCCTTTCTCGATAAAGATGATCAAGAACTCGACACTCAGGGGGAGAGGGTTGCCCAAGCCTTCTGCGGACCGGTTTTTCTGTTCGGTGAAGATGCAGAGACCATTCAGTGCCGACCCGACCCCGGAGCGTCTGAATCCCTAATCAAGAGGTGGGAAACCGGGGTTTGCATACCGAATGATTTTAGGGAAAATTTTGTCGCGAGTGGTTAGTGTTTGGTAATGGCGTCATGTGACTCGTGTGACAGTGGTGTGGTGCATGGACTTTAAGTGCTGCTATGTGAATGGAAGTTGAATAAAGTTGAAAGTTTAATGGGGTTTTTTAAAATTAAGGATTAGTTTCTATTAAATGAGTTAGACTAAATTTTTAATTTTTTCAATTTTAATTTTTTGAGTTGACTATTTTGCATAAAAAAAAATTTTTGTATTAAATAATTGTTTTATATTTTCTTATGTTATGAATTTTTATTTAGCAAAAAAATACTTCAAATCTACCCCAAAAAAAAAAGTTGGCTTCACTGCCTACATTTAAAAAATCCAAAATTTGGACTAAAGATGATGATACCGTATATTGTTTAATATCGCCAGCTACTAATTTGGCCATACGCGATCTGTCACAAAACATTAAGAAATCTGTCATATCACCACAAAATTACGAAAATTACACAACTTTAAATACTATTTGCTTTAACTAAAAAAATAATACTATTATGTAAGTGAAAAATATATTCAACAATTACATTTTCAGCCAAATTCTTCATTCAACCCAAAACTTTAATCCATCCCATCCACCCAACCCCCTAAATCCTAAAACTGCATCTCTGACTGGGGCAAAAGTGTAACAAACGATCAGGACGAATTCCCAGCAGCAGCAAGCCCCAGGTACACAGTGCGTCGGTCGAGGCTGTCTCGCGGCGCGAGGGCATTGTGGTGAACGGGTAAGAGAGTTGGCCCCTCCCCTAAACCCCCTTCCTTCTTTTCCCCTTTTGCGGAGAGGAGGGTTGCAAGGCTTGAATGGATGGGCCTCGTCTAACCCACACACCCCTGACTTAGGAAACTATTCATATTCAAAGCAGAGAAAGAGTAGGGCTAAGATTGCTCTGGTCTGCCTCTCGCTCTGTGTGATTCTACTGTGTTGTGCACCGCATTGGGCAACGAAGGGTTGATCGCACCCGGGGTTTTTCACTGGTGCATGCGCCCACTACGACATGGGTTATGGCTATACGTCCCGTGCTGCGGAGACATCTGCTCCTGTCTTCGAACGGGACGGATGCAGAAGGATAAAAGTTGGATGTCATGTGTCGATGTGTTTATTATGGGAGATGTTGGTGTTCAGTTTGCAAGGTATGTCAATGTTTTTTTGTGTTTTCGTGTGTTTTGAGTGAAGTTGTGGGTTTGTTTTGGATGTTGCGACAACTTGTTGCGAGCACGTGGGCTGGTTGGAATGAGGGAATCGATTTTAAGGGTTAATTTGTGAGATTTGTGGTGATTAAAGTAGTGAGGTTTGAGTGTTATGTGCTGTTAAATGTGTTGGGTTTGGATTTTTTTCATTTTTGCATGTTTTGAATTTGATGTCGTAATGGGGAGTTGGTGTTTTGACTGGGTGAAGTTAAAGTTTGCAGTGGCCAGTGGCTAGTTTGGTAATTTACAGGTTTTTATTTATTAACTTTAATTTGTAGAATTTAATGAATCAAAGTCAATGCAATTCAAATTTTCAAAAAAATTATTTAAATTTTGAACTTTTGAATTTTGAATATTGTTTCATAAAAATTCGATTTTTAATGTTAAATAATTGACTTAAAATTCAAATTTTCTTTATTTTTCTGATTTTTTATTTTGTAAAATATCGTGCTTGATATTTCAGAAAAAGAAGTTGGCTTTACTGCTTATACTTATAAAACTTTCTCATTTATTCAAAAAATTCAAATTACTACAAAATACTATATCCAAAAAAATCCAATCACCACCTCTGACCACCTAAAGTGACCGTAGACTGCCATCTAATTGCTTGTTTGTATTGGTCATCGGATTAATTTAATGGGTCAGTATAAAAGAAGGCTGAGTGACCCCATCCTTTATTTTGTCTTGAGTTATGCCTTAATCATTTGCCTGCTTTTGTTGCTAGGGGTCAGTGTCAAAGCCATTGCCCTATTAATTGGGGCAGCGAGTACCTGCACCACTACCCACTGTCCTGCACCCCCCTCCATCAAACTCCCCTCGCCTCCTTTGCTTTGCCTCGCGTCACTGCCCACCTGCTCGTGTCGCCAGTGGACAAGCAGGCCCCGGGTCGCGACCCCGACATTGTACGCTGACTGCAAAGCCAAAAGGGGCGCGAGCGTCCACACATAAGAAGGGTGGCCACTCAGTCTCGCCTCGTTTTTGCTCCATGTTGTACTTGGCTGTTTAGAATTCCACTGCTGACTCCTGCCTCGAACACGAGGGCGCCTTCTTTTTCTAAAGACTTGTTTGTCTACTTGTATTCTCGTGCGTGATAACACCCGATTAAATGACTACTGAGATTCGTTTCTCGAGGGTCCGCAGTCCATTAATGTCTTTCGGCACAGCAAAAACCCTGGGACTCGGGTTTATTAACGGCCGCTGCGAGGTGTGTGCATTTCAAAGTGGTTTTGCAGATATAATTAACTCGGTCAATAATTTATTACCAATTTGCAGGAATTGAAAATTTTGAATTAATTTGAATTTTTTTAAGGTAATTAATTCGGTTTGCTTAATTTTTTTTTATGAAAGAAGTGATTAGTGTTTTTTAAAAATGTTTATTTGAATTTTTTTTTTTAATTAAAAAATAATTTAGTGATTTTTTGGGTTTGTTTTATTTAATGGAAAAGTTGGCTTCACCGCTCAACGTTAAAGTTTTTTTTGACATTGAAAAAACAAATAAATTATTTAAATGAGTTAGTTATTGTTTATGATTATTGGTGATTTTATTATTATAGTTAAAGTATCTACTATTATCTAAAATAATATTTTTATTTTTTTTGGGGTTATGTAATTTGTCACTGTACTATAAATATATCTTTAGTAATGATTTTATTACAAAAAATGTAAATTACGTCATAAAATAACACTTTATTATAATTAACCCTGAAAAAAATGGCAAAAATAAAAAACTGAATGAAAAATTCAGCTGTTGTGAAGAAGGGGTGATTCGTCGTTGTTGTTCTGAAATATGGATGCGTTCGCATAATAAATAGGCATAGTGCTGACTCAAGACCCTTTTCATTTCTCTTCTCAACCCTTTGCGTCCAGTTGTCATTGTTTTGTTGCCTGCTGCACGTGTCCTTTCTTCCCCACGCACAAAACTAAGCCTACAACGCGTTTTCTTTATTAAAAATGGCGTTGCACTTCAACCACATTAATATCTCTTAAAAATAAAAATATAAAAATATATGAAAGAAAGAAAAAAAAATTAAGGAGAAGCCGCCATTGCACGGACGATGCAGCGAAGCACAAGGGGTCAAAGCACGGCATTGATTTTTTCCTCTAGTCGGTTGCGTCGGCCATTTTTACTCGGGTTTCGAGACGCGGAGTTTCGAGTGCAACGGTGTTTCTAGAGTTGGCAATTAAGAGCTCGGATACATAAAACTCTCGAGTTGCGAACCCTCTAATAAATGGCGGGAATTCGGTGTGCGGTGAGCAGATGGTGGCGGAGCGATGTCGCTTGCCGTCTGCTTGGAGAGAATGGGGTAAGCGAAAGGGGTCCACCCACCGCAGGACAGACTCCATTCACGCTTTTTCGCGCTCCGAAAATTTTTTTTATTTTTTTATTTTTGGATTATAGAGATATTCAAGTTCAACATAAAACAAAAAAAATTCTACAACTTATTATTTTGAAAAATATTTTATTACTCCCGTAAAAACTGCTTTAAGAACGTTATTTTCATCCTTAACGATTACAGCGCAATGTAATTTTAATAGGCGAAGGAGGCAAAAAATTGGAAAGGGTTAACCTGCACCGTTGTCATGGAAACGGAGGAAGAGACGGTGATGATGACGAGAAGGAGTTGTTCGTGGCAGCCATGATGGCGACTTGAAAGGATGCGACGAGGCGCTGTTTGATGTGCCCAATGAAGTTTTTTTCTTATATCTCTTCGATGAAGGTGGTTTTTGATAAATAGTCGGTTGTTTGAGGTTTTTAACATTATAAATTCGTTTTTGCTACTACCGGGTGTCTATATAGATGCGCGAGATAATGCCCCTAGAAAGAAAAAAGAAAAGAAAACAGGTTTTGAAAATGTAATGTAATGCACAGTAAGAGGTCATTCGAGATAAAGTCTTAATTAAGAATTAGGTAATGGCTCCCTAGTTTGGCTGGTGACTTGTTTTTTATGGTTTTAATAAGGGTTAATTTTTTTGTTTGATGTTTAAAGATGTGGTGCGCGAGAAAAGCGGTTTCGATCCGCAGTTTCTTGAATTTTTTTTATTTCTAGTTTGTTTTTTTGGGGAGATATAAATGGTGTTTTGGAGAAGTTACTCAATGTGTTTTATGGTTATATTTATGTTTTGTGTTGCATTTTTTTGTTGTGTGGAGTGAGTGATTTTACTAAATTTGAGTGTTATGTTAAAGGATGTGTTTGTGTGAATTTTAGGTGAGTGATGATTTTGGTAGAAAGAATCTCATTGTTATGAGAGAAATGTGTGTTATGTAAATTGTATTGTATATTGAGTCAGTAAAGAGTGAGTTCATGAATTATTTGTTATGAGAAATAAACACTGTTGCAAGATATAGCAATTGATACATTTCAACAATATGTAAAACGTGATGAAAAACTGATGCCACGTTGTTGATTTTTGTGAAATGATAAACAAGATGTACAAAATTTCAACAGTGTGTTAAATATGAAAATCTATACTTACACCACAAAAAATATTTGAATTTCCTACATCCTAAATCCCCAAATAATTTTTTCTAACCTCAAACTCAGGTTATTACCATACCCAGAATTCCTTTTCGCTTGACCAAATTCAGTGTCAACATCACAACAACCAATTTCCCACTTCAAAACACCAAACAAAATTTAAAAAATCCAAAAAAAGCCTCTTAACCCTTAATTCCTAAATTGGAATATTCCATCCTTTCCGCCTAGTCAAAAACGAGTAAAAAAGATATATAAAAACAGAGGGATTTCTCGCTCCAATTCTCCCACATAATTCCACAAACCAAGCCTGTCTCGCACCATTCTACACAATATAACTTATATATACCTTTTCTCCCCTCTCCACATCACAACCCCATCCCATTCTCATCCCTTCTGCCTATTTCTCTAATTCCCTTATCTGTCAAACACCAAAACGAGAAAAAAAAATTATAACACTTCACTAGTCGCACGTTTTATTTCCCGCCCCCCTAAAAAAAAAAACATTTCTTGACAACTTTGACGGATCAAAACAGGAAAAGGATTTTCGCCATTTTTTTTTCTGTAATATAAAATAAAACGCCGTCTGACCGACCGTGTGCCTTGATCATCAGCACCTCAGACCCCCTTCTTCCACCCTCTCTTTTTTTCTTTTTTTTAATCCTTTCCCCTCAACTTTCAGTACAAGTCCATGAACCCGAACTGGTTTGCCCCTCTCGACACTTGAAAAGAGAGATGATAAAAAATGATGATGAAAAAGAGGGCGATGAATGGGGTTAGACCCACGATCGACGGGACGTGTCGTTTGGAGGGATTGGGTTGAAAATCTACCCCTTCACCCTTTGCTCGAAAAACAAGGATCCAGAGACACTCCTCCGTCTCGCAGACCCCTTCTGTTGTTGCGTCTTGCAGCCGTTCGGCGGTCCGAGAATATGGGATACATGGAAAAATGGCATTTCGGGTGCCGGTTTTTTTTTTTTTTTTTTGGGTGGAAAATGTCAGGGTTTTTGAGTGAAGATGATTTTTCGTTCGCGCGACTCGCAATGAGATTTGTAAATTTATCGATTACACTTAAAGCTGTGTTCCTGGTTTGGCTTGGCACAATTTTTATCCAAATTAGGTTTGTTGTTTGCGAGGAATGGTGCTGGTAGGATGATGGGGAGGGGCATTGAACTAGATTTATATTTTAAGGGTTTTAACTGATATTTTTTGTTTATTTTTTTTTAAATTATGTTGTTTATTGCCTAGTCTCTGGTGTTTGTAAAAGGGGTTTTTAATGGGATTGGAAAATCAGGGTAGGGGTAAATTTTTTTGATATTTTTTTATTTGTGTTCTAAAGGGTTAAATTTATATTTTTTGAATATTTTTTTAGTTGAGTGAAAAAGGGGTTTTGAAGGTGTGAAGCTAAAACGGGTTGTGAAATAGACGCGACAACGAACGCGTCGGCTTTTGTGTTGATTGAAATGAGTTAGAGGCGGTGTAAGTTATTTCTGTGTAAACATTTGCGATTTCTCATCGTATAACTCAGATTCGGGATTGTGTGTTGTAGGGGATAAAAAGGGATAATAAAAGGGTTTTTTTGTTTCCCATTCCTTTCTTTTTCCATCTCTCTCTCTCTCCCCCAATTTTTTATTAAATAAAATAAAAAGTAAAAGAAGGAGAATGCGACAATAGATCCAGTTTTTTTTCCTCTTTTAGGCCTTTCACACACCAAAGGTGTATTTCTACGTATATAGGTGAAATGCAGTAAAATACGATAAGAACACATGAATTTTTCACGAAACGTTGAAAATTTTCCCCAATTTATTGCAACGGCATAAAAATTTCACATTTTCATTTCGAGCAGTGCAGAGAAAGCCATCAAATGAATAAAAAAAAATTAATTATTAAGAGCCAAAGGGTTTATTTCACCTCAAAGAATGGAATTGTGGGAGAAAAGAGCATTAAGACCTAAACATAACATTAAAACAACATTAAAAATTAATTTGCGATAAATAAAGTGAGAATTATTGGATTTTTCGGCTTAAATTGGTACGTATTAGGCTTAATGTTTGAAAATAAGGGTTTTTAATTTATTGGAATTTAAGGTGTTTGTGTGCAGGGTTTTAAGTGGATAGGAAAATTAGGTTTAATGCTGTAGTTGTAATTTTATTTTGCCACACCCTTCATCCATTCGGAGAGGGTCGTATCAGTGACAAATTTCGTTTTCCCTCGCCGCCACATCGTAAAAGTAAAGAGTTGATCGTAATGGGAACGAATTATCAGTGTTTAAGCAATTAGAGATGATTCCTCCGAGGACGGGATTAGGAGACGTTTATTTATTAATGTTATACCTACGTCGCTACATGTACGAATGCGTTCCAGGTAGAATTCCACGCATTCCTAGTGTAGCTCTGTTCGGGCTTTGATTTAATGTAATTAAAATTTTATTTCGAATGAAAACGCACGTTGGGATTAAAAGTAAAACTTGCAAACATATATACTCATCTACACCCTTACACCCACCCACCCACATTAAAAAATGGATAAAATGGACTAAATTTAAAAATGTAATAGTGTTTAATGCAATATAAAAATATGTAAATAGCAAATTAATAAAATGATTCATTAGAGAAAAATAGAATTGCATGAATTGTATTTTTTTATGAACCAATTTCTATTTTTTCATAAAATGTTTTTTAAAAATTCGAAATTTAATGTTATCTTATCTAATATTAAAAATGTATATTAACATTGAAATAATAAATAATACACCCGGGATTTATTAGAGAAAAATCATAATGCGTATATTTTTATATTTTTTTCTACAAATTTACCCTTTTGACCAACAGATTTTCGAAATTTAAACAGTTCAAAATATTGAATTTAAGCCTTTTTACTACACAAAATATTCCAAATGTAGATACATATGTGTATAGAAAGAAAGAGAGTATATTTTTTTTCGGGGTTGGTATACTAGGTGCTGTCAGCGGCACAATCTCGCACCGGCGCACTCGTTCTGCCGCACTTTCCACGTCTCGTGTCGTGCAAAGTTGACACGTTCGCGTTTGCCATCGCCAATTCGTTTCCCACATAAAATGACAGGCGGCCAAAAGACCCGTTTGCCTAAAAACCCCCGTGTCTGGCGACGACACGACGCCGTCACTTTACGCAGCCGGAGACTCCGTTGCAAACTCTCCCCCCGCGTTGCCCGCGTTCATGCGCGCGTTCGTGCTGATTAGGTACCGCTTTCTACTAGTGGAGTTGACAGTTTTCACCCTCTCCTTCCTTCCTCCCGCTCTCTTTTTTATATTTCTCTCATCACATTTTATCTTTTAACTTCTACATTTTAACTCCTTTTTCCATCTTTTCTCTCCCACGCCCATTCTCCTCGCTGACCCCCACCAGGTTTCTGCTAATGATGGCGCAGAAAGAAATATTTCCCCTTCATTTCCCGCCTCCGCGCGACCAAAACCGACGATTTTTAACAAGGCAACCGACGAAGCCTCGTCGTTACAAACAAATAAAAAAAATTTCAAAACGGTCATTTTCGCAATGCAAAATTCAGGGAATAAAAAATGCGGAAGTGGTGGGGTGTTTGGGGATTTTCAGGGGGTTGCAAACCGGAGTGGGCACAGGTGGAGAGGTCAAACCGGGGAAAGTGACCCGCCACGAGCCGCACGGGTTGGGCACGAGCCGACTGGGCGTGGGCTAGCAACCGGAGTGACCAGTGAGAAAACTGCTTTTGATGGCGGGTGAAAGCAAGCCGAAAGATGGCGGACGGCATTGATTTTTTTTCGGCCTTATTCTCCACGCTTCTCTGCCATGCACGGCGGCGTTGGCGGCGAGCATTCTTTTATTTCTTTTTTCCCTTCGACGGCGTCGATACGAGGTGAATGTTAACCGTTTCTTGATTTCATTTAAAGCAAGTAGCAGGCAGCAAGGGGTTGAGACGCAGGTGTGAATTGAAATTTAATTGACTCCGAACACCTCGACTCTTTTATTTTTCTCTTCCTCGATTTTTTTTTTTTTTTAAACATAAAAATAAAAAATTTTTTTTTTTGTAAATTTTGTGCCGCTGAAGGGATTTTTTTTCCAAGATGGCCGTTTGTTTTGGTCGATGACGTGGCTGGTGGGTCCCAGCGAGTATATTATGGATTCGCGTATGTGTGAAAAGGGGGCAACTTATTATAATTTTTGACTGAGACGTGCAGTGCGCGTCCCTCGTCCTTGGGGCCAAGGGGTCGACTTTCTCCGGCTGGCATTGGAGGGACTGGCACGCCGGTGTCGGCCCCGAGTAGCCAATGGCTAATCGGGGCTTCTAATGTATTCCTCACAATGGGAGCGGTAATTTGCAATGGCCGCTAGCCCCTGACTGGTCAGCCATGCCTGTTTACATGGAAACAGCTCCAGACAGAGGGGCCCTCTGGTCTCCGACGAGCCAAATATGAGAAAAAATGGTGGAGCACGTCAACCATGGCAGAATCTCGCGATGCAACCCTCGCATCCCCTTGAATAAATGTGGGGTTTTCGAATGAGACCATTAAATTGCATCATAAACACACTCTTTTCAATTTCCTCAATTAATCCGCTATGTAAACACGGCGCACAAAGTGAAAAAGGGTTATTTTTTTTGAATTTTTTCATCTTTTTCATCTTTTCCCCTCCTTCCCGGGGAAATATTTCTAGGGTTGTGTTTTGCTTGGGTATTGAGGCAAATTAGTCATAGTTGTGTGAATGAATTCCCTTTTTCTCACACACCTGTGTATTTTATGCCGGTGACCTGTAGTATTTAGGCTTGATAGATGAAAGGGGCAAAATGAAAGGAAAAAAAGGGGGAAAGGAAAAAATCTGGTTTGTGCATGCTTCTCTGCAGGACTAACCGCCCTACATTTAAAGAAAAGAAAAAGAGGAAAAAATTGTTCATTCTTTATTCATTCTTATTCATGCACACATTGAAATGCAAGGATTTTCTTCCGCACGATAAAAATTTTATAGTACAGTGGTAATGTGGGTTTAACCGTGGAAATCTCCTATAGGCTTGTATATAATTTTAATCCTATTTTTCATTGTGTTGCGTGCAAAATCTTATTTATATCTGGTGTCTGCTAGAAATGCGTTGAAATAAATTGTTTTCATTTTTCGCATGCTGTTTATTTAGATTTTTATTTTTTATTATTTTTTTTTTTTAGAGGATGGTGGTGAGAATTTGATGACGGATGATGTCGATGAGCGACAACGGTAAGTTAATTTTTTCTTTTTTTTGTTTTTGAATTTTTTTTTTGTTTATTTTTTGATGCAAGTGAGCAATTTTGCAGGTAAATAAGGCGTAATTGGGTCAATTTTAGTCTGACAAGAGTTAGAATAAGCGAGTTTTAAACCAATTTCTGAGCAATTAATGTGGTAATTAGTAGGGGAAAATATTTTAGCGAGGAAATTGTGGTGGAAATTGAGTGCGGGGTATTTTTAGATGTAGTTATCGATACAAAAACAAAAAATATATATGGGAAAAACGCTTTAAAAAATATCATTATTTTTACGCTAATTACAAAATTTCACATTATTTATTACTGAATTTTTATACGGTATTTTAAAAAAAAAAAAATTCTTAAATACTTAAACCGATACGACACCGTGAAGTGACCGTAAAACCGGACTCATTTTCCGGTAAAATTAAAAAAAAAAAAAAAAAAAAAACAATTCACGCATCCATGAATTTTTAAAATTCAAAACCTCTTGTTTATAAGAACAATGCAAATGAGTGCGGTTTGCATTTATTCACTTCTTGGCTGCGTGCGTTGTGTTTTCGCGTGATAAAAGGGTCTCTCTTTTGTCACGTGTGGGCGTGGGAAACGCAAGCGAAAAGCGAAAATTATATCCCGCAAGATCTTTCGTTTTCAACTCCATTTTTCTCCCCACTCGTCCTCGCCATCTTTTTTCCCCGACTCCTTCATCGCCCACGACACAAACCCAATCCTCGGGGAACACGGAGGCCATGTTTGCAGGTCGAATACGTGCTGCTACTTTGTTTTCCGCCAACGTATGGGCAATTGCATTTTTCAACATGGAGTCGCGAGTAATTCTCCAGCTTCATTGTTTTCATCTCCCCTAAGACTTCCGCTGTCTAGGGATAGGCAAGAGGAAAAGGTTCCAGAGGGGACAGCTGCGTGCAAAAGGGAAAAAAGCTCGAACCAACTCCTTTCTTTTTACCCCCTTTGCTCACTGCACGCGAGCCGAAAGGATTTTATTTTTAGAAATTTCAATTCAACCCTCGCCGGTCTCGTTTTTGAAGGTTTTTAGGACCCCGATTGATTATTCAAGTCTACAAATGTTTATTTTATGTTCCTTTTAACGTTTTTCTTATTTTCATATGCAATTTCTGCGGTTTTCATTCGTTTTGCTGATAAATGTTGTTGTTTGTTCGACTGCCGACGATGTTATGATGGAAAAAAATATTTTATTAATTTTTTTTTTTTGCTGCTTTTTCAAATCGAATTTGGTGTTTTTAAAAGGTTTCGACGGTGGTGGGTATTGATGTTTACGTAAGGAGGAAAAAAAAGGATATGAATTTCTCGAGGGGAATTGTTGGAAATTATTTGTTTTTGTGATTTAATGGGAACCTGAAACGGTGAACGCAAGTAATTTAGGTAATTAAACATTTATTTGCGGCGAAATTAATCCTAATGGCTGATAAAACAATTTGGAATTTTGTTTTTCTCGTTGCAAACAACCGGTTTTCTCCGCGTCTGGTTCCAATTAGCCCACCAAAGGCTGGAGACAGACTGTCTGCGCCTTATTTGGGCGAAAGGGGTTCCCCCAACCTACATCTCCCACCCCCTGTCAATCATCTTAGGTGTGGAGAAAGAAGAGAAGTTAATTTTCAAATGATCGCATAATTAGACCGAAGAAGTGTCACGCTTTTCGTTTTTTCCGCGCATTTTTTCGTTTTTGTTTCGATCGTCGCTGGAAACCCGACCACATCATTTCTCAACGAAGAATTTTTTAAGGAAAAAAAATTTAAGGAATAATCTAAGATGGATTAAGGTATGGGGAGTTGGTGCGTTCCTCTTTTTCACAGAGGCCATTTTTATGGCCGGACATAAAAGTAAATGATGAGCAGGGAAAGGCAACCAACTCCCTTTTTTTTTTTTTTTTAATAAGAGAGAGAGAGAAAAAAAAAATGGAGACTGGCCATCGAAGACTTTCTTTGCCTTTTCGAGCTTGGTTTATGGCGGCTGGACGTAATGTAATGGCTGCAAGTCGTTGCTCCCATCGCCGTTTTACTCGAAAGGGTTGTTTGCTCCCGCCGAGTTGGCACCCATTCAACCAATTTCGAGCCGAGTTTTAGGGATTTGTCTTCCCTACTTTACATATTTATCATTCCGGGAAGAAAAACATTATTCATTTAACGTGATTTCTCGTTATTGTTTTCAATCAGCGAGAATTTACGTTTCTGTGTGGGGAAAAAAGGTTTACGTGTTGTAAAAGACCAAGTTTTCTCTAATAACATCCTGGGAAATCGTTAGAAAGATACGGTAATGCATCCGGTAATTGTTAACAACCAAAGATTATTCAGTAAAAATTGGATTTAGTAATTAAAGTTATGGAATTGAAATAACAGAAACGAATTTAAAATGTTTTAAAGCTGAACTGCAACTAAAATCTTGGTGAAAATAACGTTTTACAGATTACATTTAACGAATTTAGCTTAAAGTGGCAGTGATTTACACACAAAATACCAATTTACTTCATTTTTGACTATTTTAATTATAAAAAATACAAAAATAAACAAATTCTTACTAGAACACTTCTAATAATTCCCCGAGGATTTATTAGAGAAAACACTCTCTTTGAAACGCTATCTATTAAGATTGCAGGTGATGGGTTACTGAGGTAAAAGGTCAGTGGTCGGTTTTGGGGGCATCACAAAGTCCATCAGACTCAAGTGTGTGGAAAAACCAGTACCAAAGCTTTAAAAAAAAAATTTTTTTTTTCAAGTTGAGGGTGGTTGACCCACGTTTGGTTCTTATTCACACCTAGAGACCCAAGGAAAGGTCCCCTGAAGGGGAAGAATCTCCTGCTTTGAGTCCCATTCATCACATATAGGATTATATTTAAAAAAAAATACTCGACGGGGGAAAAAAGGCAAAAACCAGGTCAAACCAAGAAATTCACGCCTTTCATTCATAACCGATGTGTCCGGGTCATTAAAAAATTTCCACTCACTCCCTTCTTCACGGTCACAGTCGATGAGAAACAGGAGTGAACCGACAACTGAAAAATGAACCCCGAGTTTTGTTATTAATATCTTGTTTTGAATCTAAGACAAGATCGCGCGTTTTCCCTTTATTATATTTTCACACAGCTTTCACCTGAGATTCGCGAGGGGTTCGCAGAACCCGACACCCATGTCGCTAGCCGCAGCTTTGACGCTCTGGGTGCTGCATTCCCGCCATGATGCTTTATTCACATATTCACATGCAGATTTGATTTTTTTTTCTAGGTGTTTCCTGTCTATTTTAACCAATTTGAGTGTTTTCATTGAGCTTTTACTAAAAAAAATTTGAATTTTGGGATAAAGACATCCTTTAATAGTAATCAGAGACATGTTTTCAAGACTTCCACGGGAATATCATGTTTATATAGTTTAAAGACTATAAATAAAAATTGAATTGTTTTCGACTTTTAGAGTAATGGTCTTTAAATTTTTGGATTTTTGAATGAAACCATTTTAACGTAATCAATATCAAAGACAAACTTCCTAGATTCCTACCGGAATACCATGTTTATATATTTTAAAGACTAATGGTGAAAGTTGAATTGTTTTCGGCTTTTAGCATAATCATCTTTGGACGGTAAAAATATTGAATCGAACTGGAGTCGATTTTGGAATTAGTAGACGGTGAAATGAACTTTGCGAGTCGAAAACGGTCTAAACTGAGTTATAGACCCGTGGAACAGGTATTGGGGGTCATTTAGAGCCGCAACTTGAGGTATATCGCTTTACTCGCAGCACAATGAGGATTTTTCACGAACCCCGTGAAAAAAGGGAGAGTGGTTCATATTTTATTACATATTTAGTCAGTTGTGATACTTTATGAAGGATCAACAGAGGGAGACCCCTTGGCCCTCGGTCACAACACGTCCAAAAAAAAAATGAGAAAAGGAAAATGAGAAAAAAGTGTGAGAGGAAAAAGGGGACCCCCGAACCCGCATCCCACTCGGCGGCCAGCAACATACAATGGCAGACCCGAGTGAATCTCTCGAGATGATGTTCCCCTTCTTAAACAACCCCCAATCTGAAGTAAGGCACAAAAGGTGGGGGGAGTCTTCATGTTGATACTGTATAGGTATAAGACAACCCCCATCATCCCCACATCCCCAGTCCTTCAAGATAATCTTTTATCTTATTAATCCTTCACCTGGAAATTAAATGGGGATAACACAAGTCTAGGTAAAAAAAATATGGGAATTTTTTTGTAGGGTTTTTATAGGATTTTAGGATTTCTAGTGTTATTTGATATTAAAATCTTATGTAGTACAAAGATAATATTTTTATTCGTAAGAAAATCTTGTATTGTTTGATCAGTAATGGCAGAAAAATTCTAGATTCCTCCGGCTTGTCTAAGGGTTGTCTTTAGATGCTGTAAAATTTTAAAGGAAATTTTCTCGAGAAGCGCGTTGTGCATTTTTTTTGTTACCCCGGATCGAAATTGAAGTGAATTTCCATTTAATTAACCCTTTAATAGGATTTTGCACTTTATTCGGGTATTAAAGGCTGCAAATGGAATTTTTCTGTGTTATTGTGCAATGGGCGTCGGAGCTGAGTATCTCCTCCTTGTTTAAACTCTGTCTCAATGGGTTGAGAGAGAGGGGCCAGACCGAAAATCTCCCTAGTCCTTTTTCCCTTCACCCATTCAGTCTCACTCACTCTTTTTTGTGTGCATCTGAGAGAGGGGTAAGTCTTGTGGCCCTGCCCTGTCTGGCGGGGTCTTTGGTAGGAACCATGGTTACAACCCTCTTGTGCCTTTGTTGCACGCCATAATGCTCTGCCTTTCGGTTTGTGTTTATATTTCGGAGTGAACGGGTTTTGCTTGTGCACCTTGGTGTGTTGGAGTGAGACGCTGCACGCGTCGTGGTCAACACGCACCTAATAAAACTCAGCTTGGATCACTAAAAATGAAATGCAAGAACAAGTGGAAACAAGGCTAATAATTGTGCCAGAAAATTGCGTTTTTTTTCGGCATTGTTTCAGTTAATTTATTTTATTATCATTGGTGAAACAATTGTAGAAGCTTAAAAAATTGTGATTTGAGTTAATTTTTTTTTTCAATTTAACAATGACATATTGAGCTTTATTTTAATTGTTGGGAGTTATTGTTGTTGCATAACAATTGAACGAGTGAATTTTTGTCTCTTTGTTTTGAATGTTGAATTCTCCATTTCAATTGTTTAATTTGTCATTAAATTAACAATCAATTCTGTATAATAGGTTCAAGTATTTCCTCTTAACAATCACAATTTACCCACAATGCTCGACGTAAATCGCCGTCAGAACGGAGGCGATGTAAATTGATGTTGATGAAGGTAATAAAATCAAAGCTAACAACGTACAATGTAAGAAAACGGCTACATTTCTCCAATAACTTACAATTTAGCTTTAATTGCTTTACCATGAAGAAATTGAAAAGTTGCATTTCCAACACGTAAACATTACCCGGACTAACATTTAACATCTAATTTTAAGAAACGGGAATAAACATAAGTAAAAATATCTATAAACAACCAGAAGGCAAAAATGTCGTATTAGTCCACTAATACAACAAACAAACAAACAAAAATACAAGATTAAATGCAAAAAGTAAATAAAAATAAAAAAAAGTAAAGAAAGTAAAGAAAAATATGTAAGATATAAATCAAGACAATTTTAAACAGAGCATTTAACTTTATACCATTTTTGGCGCATTTTTATTTTTCTAAACTTTATACAAAGATGTTAGCCTTGATTTATTCGGCGTTGCTTGCCCAGGGGTCTCGGCTGATGTATAACGAAGGAGTTTTCCCTCGACGATGATGGCCCCATCCACCCATGCGCGCACATCCTCCTCCTTTTCCTTCTCCTTCTCCGCCCACCCCATCTTTTAATTGCCCCCCGCTATCATTGCCGCGTTTCTCCGTGTCAAGATGTTTACTTTTAATTAGTCATCTTTGGCGTCCGTCTCTCTTTACATACACCCACTCCCTCCCGCTCCTCAAAACCCTTTCGCTCGCCTTGTATAGAATGTGGCGTGCAAGTATTTTCCCTGACATATTTATTGCTCGGCCCTATCACAAAACTGTTGTCTTCATACCTTTTCTCGTGTGTTCATCAAGCGATCTTTTCTTGCACCCATCCCCGGCTTTAATGGGCTAGTTAAATTGCACATGATATTAACTAGAAGCTCGTATTTTATTCAAAGTGATTCATTACTCTCTCTCACCCCAGCTCAAAATCTTCTCTTAAACCTTAAAATAAAAAAGAAAATTTATTTTTTGAAATTTTTTTTGGGTATTTTTAGTAAAAAGAATTAGATGATTTTATATTACACTACAGTCCGTCGAACCCCGTTATAACGAAGCTCAAGGGATCGACGAAATTCGTGTGTTAATAACTTGTTTTCGTTATATCGAGACAAATTAATACACGATTGATATAGACGGGATTTCGAACTGATTCGTTATACGGGTTTTCGTTATAAGCAGGTTCGTTATAACTGGATTCGATTGTAGTTTAGGGTATATATTTTTACTGGGAAAAGGGTTGCGAAAAGGACGGACGCCATGATGATTCGTGGTCTTTCTTCCTTCGTTATCCCTTCCCTGCCTGAAACCCTCAGCTGCTGCCTGAGCAATGCAATGAGGTCACGTGATCACACTAAATATGGAAGGAGGAGGAGGAAGAAAATAGGGGTAAACACAGAGACAGAGAGAGAGAGAGACCACCTCCATTTTGGACGATGGGGAAGATTCGGTTTAATTTTATTTAAAGGTGAAAATGGTAAATAATCAATAAGCGTGTGTGGAGAACTTAAGAAAATTAGAATAAACGCAGAGCTTGATTGAAAATCATTCAGCAGCCTTCGAAAACGTCAAAATATCGACGATGAAATTCGCGTTCAGCGAGTATAACCTCGTCTGCCTGAGATCGCATTTTTGAAAAATAGTCTTTCGACAGATTCGATTACGTAGTACTACTGTACGTCACTTGCATCCATCGGTGCTAAAAACATTCCGCTAAGACGTTAAGACTCTAGTTGCCATAGCAATGAGTCTTGCTTAGCGAGGATGAATCGTTTGTCCGCGGTCGAGTTCGCATCGCACACACTACGTCTAATGCCACGTCTAGCAATGGCGGAGCTCTAATCCTTGAGTCATAAAAGAGCAAATGGAAGCCAGAGCTTCTCGAGGGCTAGTCTTAGTGATCGGTGCTGAGCCGACGTCTCGAGTCAGTTGTGGACGGGGTTGGGGAGGATGTGGGTGGGATTCAGTGGTGCGTTCTCTCTCTCTCTCTCTTTTCTCTTTTATGGTCTAATGACAGTGATGAGGCAAATGTGCTATTTGCCGAGGCATCCAATGCTTATAATGGCTTGGCTTTCGCCTCTTGCACGCAGCTTAGCATGGGCACGACGGTGACAATAATTTCATATAATGTTCATCGTATGCAAAGTCACGTGTGCCTCTGTGTACATTTGTAACGAACGAGTGCTATATTTACTCTTTTCAATTCCTTGCAGTGTTTATTTTGGTGTTTGTTGTAATTGAATGTTTTCGCTTCGTGAGAAATTTTATTTTTGCTCGTTTAAATTGACCAGGGTTAGGTTGTTCCAATGTTATTTCTCATGATGATATTTCTCATTTTTAACACATCAAAAATTAAATGGCTTAAAGGCTAGATTCATCAACATTTAGTTATTGACTAAGTGTTGCTAGCAGAAGTGTTTTTTAAAAATTAAAACTAAATCTACTGCGCATTCTAAGAATATTTTGACCGAGGGGTCTGACAAACTCGAAAATTTCGAAGGAAGGTAAAAAAAAAAAAAATCTCTAAAATTTTTTTAAATCTCTGCAAATCTTAGACTTTATTTTTGTGGGTAGAAAGAAAAAATGTGTAGCTAAATCTACTACAAAGAGTAAATATTTGATAAGTTGTGTTAAAATTAAACAAATTCTTACACTAAGAATCGTAAATGCGATTTTTAATTTAAAGGTGTGTATTTTTACTCTTTCTTTCCTGGGTGTTGCCTCGTGTATAGAGACGTCCATCAAAGGCACACTCGCCATTTTCCCAAACCCGCTTCCTGTTTACGCGTGTGGCTATAATGGCTGGAGCAAGAAACCAGTCGCTCTAGAGTGGACAAGCCGTCTCGCTCACTCAATTTGCTCGGCTTCAAAGGTCCACTCTTTTTGCCCTGCCCTCTCCTTTCTTCGTTCTTGGTAAATGGACCTTGAGAATGGACTCTTGTTGTGACCCTAGGATCCATTAAAAGTGGCCTCTTATCAACCTGCTTTAATCTCCCCCTTAATAAGTGTAAGAAGCACGAGCCGTTTCTATGAGGTCCGAGTGCTCGTGGTCATTACTTGCACAGGGAGGAAAAAGTTGGTAATTGGAATTAAGAGTAAATTGAAAGTCGCCATTTTTATTTTTCAAAGTTTTACTTATGATTTTTATTTTTCTATTTTTATTTTTTTTTGTTTGCGAAATTTTAATTTGCGCTTGTCTTGGGCATTGACTATTAATAAGGCACAAATTAGAAGAAGAAACACCTTTGACTTTAATTTTCCCTATTGATTGTGTCTTTTCTTTCTGAATATTTTCTTCCTTCGAGGGGTTCAAACGTGCAAATTTGCATCTGTCTGCGGGGTCATAAGCGTCTCAATTGTCCAATTTCTGAATAATTTGCTTTTCTAAATTTACATTGCAAATTTCTAGCTCCCAGAGTGGAAAAAGGTCAATTTGAACATTTTCGGCGAATTTTTCTTCTACTTTAATTATTTACTTTATTACAACTTACGCCATAATTTATGAATCCAATGTTAAATAAAAGTTCCACATTGAATTTACAAGTTATAAATTATAAAGTTGATTGCTGCATGTGTTTCCACAAACTCCATTTTGGTATGCAACCAATATTTTATGATTTAAGTAAATGCTTTAATGTTAAATCAACATTTCACCATCCTAAATAACTCGACCATTGCTATTTTGAATATATTTTCACTTCATATTCAGCACAAGAGCAGTGAATGCGTGTTTTTCGTGGCGGCCTTAACGGTTTTATCAACAACAACAAAACAAACAAGAAGTTCATGAAAAAACAGAAAGGGGGGAAGGAAAAATAAAAACCGGCTTCAGGACCGGTGTAAAGGGGAAAGAGGGAAGCAAGAACCACATGTTGAATTTTTACCCCTCAGATTCAAACTGGGATTAAAGGGTTACGCGTATTCAACGTTTATTGCTGAGGATATGCGCAAATAATTTGCTCCGACGTGAAACGTAAACAAAACGTCGGTGTTTTTAGAAAAAAAATTTTTTTCTTTCTGGACGTTGAACTTTGAGGTATCGGAGACAGATAAAAGTGGGGGTAGGGGTGGATAAAGGATGGGGGTAAATGTCCTGGTCGAGCTAGTCAGTCAGTCAGGCATTGGTAGTGGTGTTTATCACCCTAGCTTCCTCCAATTACGGTCATTGAGCAGAATGTCACGAGGTGTATAGGTACTAAGAGACCCCCGCACGTCAAGACGAGCTGCCAAATACAAACCAACCCCAGTTCCATTGAGTAATGGCGCGCCCTCCAGGGGACGAATCTCTTCACACCCTGTCAGATGGCCGTCACTTCAGCCCAACTAAGCAGAGATGGACGCTGAGGGAACCTCCAAGAGAGGGGACTCGCGCGTTTTGCTGCTTACTTTGGTATACAAAGGAGGACAAATAGCAGACGCCTCCGTTGATCTGTGATGATCGCTTCAAAATTCCCCTTTTGTTGCTCCCAACACCCCTCACGAAACATCCCCTACTTGAAAAACTTTTTAAACCCATCTTTTTAGTTACAAGTGATATAAAATTGTGCGGATAAGTAAAGTTGGAAAAAGGGTTAAATTCGATTTAGACAAAATTGAAGTTTTTGTAAATTCTTATGCAAAATTATTTTTTCAGAATAATTAGAATTTTAGAAAAATTAATTATGGACATTGGATATAATTATCTAAGAATTTATAAGCAATTTAAATATATATGTTTAAAATTTAAAAAATTTTATATTTAAATACATTATAAACTAAATATTGCTAAAATTTTACAATTTGTAAAAATTATTAAAAACAAAATCAATTTCCGCAAAAGCGTAAAATGATACGGCTTAAATTCATACAACTGCAATGCGAATAAATAATGCTGAGATACGGCAAATTCCATTCGAGGGCGTAACCCTAAAAATCCACTACTTGAAAAAGACAAAATAAAATAAAATAAAATAAAATAAAATAAAAAAAAAACAAAATATTTTTTTTTTCCATTCAAGAAAATAAACAAAACCCCTAAAAGACCCATTCGGGTCCAGTGGGATGGGCATCGGATAGCGGGCAGTAAATAAAAGTCAAGTTGTGTAGGCCACACCCGAGTGGCTAGCGCCACGGCGTGACGTAATAGGAAGGTCGACTTACGTGGTTGGAGTGGTCATCACGATGGGGTGGTCGATGCGACGCCAGCCGCAGCCTCGTTCTCGAGCCAGCGAGTTTCGCACGACTCGAAACCGCCTCCGACAAAAGCCCGAGCGGAGCACGGCGCTGCGGCGGCTGGCGGTTGCTACTTCTCGCGCCACTACCTGCCACTGCCAAGTTGTTGGGCCCAGGACAGAGGCGCCCTCGGGTGGCTGTCACTCCATACTCTGACGGCGTCGGATGCACGCTACTGCTGCTACTGAGCTGCTCGCGCTGCTTCTGGCACGCGTTCGCACTCATTCGCCACCCCCTGTCGTTTTTCCTCATTCTCGAGGCCGCCAATTTTGGCACGAGCCGTTAAAGAAACGAATCGTTGCTGCAAGACGGCGGCGAAGGATCGGGATGAGGAGGAGGAGGAGAAGGAGAAGGAGATGGAGGAGGATGGTGCGAGAGTGATTCGTACGGAGGGAAAAAAAGAATGGTTCGATGTGGAATTTCGCGAGTGTGGGTGGCGGGGTGGGAAGGTGGGTGGGTGAGCTAATCGCGTACGCGCGTGCTCGCGGGGAATGGCGCCGACGGGTGGTCCGTAAGGTGTAGGTGTGTAGGAGGGAATGAGTTTGGATGCTCTTAGCAAGCAAAAAGTGGCGTTGTCATGTGCCAGGTGAGATGAGGTGCGCTGATGCCAATGGGTGAGTGCAGAAATGCGTAAAGGATTATTTTTTTTTAGTGTTGTAGTCAAATGTGAGGGGTTTAATAGGTTTAATGGTGGGGTTTCGTCTCAATATGTTGTGTCTGGTTTTTTTTTCTGTAATGGAATTGTGTGGGTCTGGTTGAACGTTTTATTTGAAGATTAAAAAAATTGTGATGGTGGTGGTGTGGGGGGGGGGGGGTGTTGAAGTTGGTGTAGAGACACTTATTTTTATTTACTTACCTGACATTACATTCTAAAATAAGTGAGGGACCTTTTGCTGCTTAAGGGCTTTGTATTAAAATTTACTATAAATATTTGATCTTGATTTAAAAAAAAAATTTTTAAAGTTTAAGTTTTCAAAGGTATTTTTAAAAATTTATGTAGTAATAGAGCAAAATGTTACCTTCAAAATGGTCAAAATAAAAATAACTACCGTAGTGTATTCTGTATAATAATAACAGAAAGCTTCACTGCATTACACTTCTAAGAAACTTTGATGTAAGATCTGGGGCATGGGACTGTAGGAGTAAGGGGATTTGTGTCAGATGAAATTGTGCATCGGGTTTTCCAATGTCAATCACGATTAGTTAATTGGGCAAAGTAATTAAGTTTCTACTCTTGATCGGATTTGAAAATAAGCGAAAAATTGTCAACTTGGTTACGAGACGACGATGGAAGAGGAGATGGCTGAGGCTGAGCCGAGTTTTTGCACTTGACTCCGGCTGTTACAGGCCCCTCCCTCCCTTTACACCTCTCTCCCCACGGCGACAGAGGGCACCACCTCGGGTTTCCCGACGTCCCCACCCGGCCACTTGGGTCCCGGGGCTTGTGGGGAGTTTGGTAATGAGGTTCTGGCTTGCATGGGGGCTGTCCAAGCCCCATGATGGATGACCTTAGCCGTCCCACCTTCCTTCCCAAAGAACCCCTCGACCAGAGAACAGGTCCCGTGAACGAGACCGTGGTTGGGGTTTAAAAAATTGAAAAAAAAAATCCAGACGATTTTTTTTAAGGTTTTTTTCAGTAGTTTCCGGTTCCCGATGGGTTTCGGATCACTTAAAGATACACAGGATGGGACCGATCGGATTGCAACTGAGTTTTGTAAAGAGTTTGGGGTAAAAGGACTGGGGTCGTGAACTTAGGTGTGTAATTGATATTGTTTGTGTGAAATTAGCTAAGAGATAATGTGTAAGCGTAAATGTTAAAATGGTTGTATCGTTGTTTTGTGTTGATTGATTTGATTATAAAAATGACGTCATTAAGAAGTGAAATTTCAAATTTAATAGAAAATGAAACGAAATATTATAACCTGGTGGCGATTTTTGGCACTTATTTGTTATTTGCAGTTATTGGCATCAAAAAAATCGTGATTTTAGTTGTTTATATTAATTATGACGTCATTAAATCTTTATAAAACTACAAAAATAACTTCTACAAATCAAAATAACATTATATAAAGTTAATTTTACAAAACAAATACCACTTTTAAACACTTTTCATGACGTCAAACATCTATTATTTCACATACAAATAGCAGAAAACACTAAAAATTTTTTTTTACAAACATTATAACAAACTAAAACACCACTACCCTTATCTACCACTTTTAAGCACCCACTACTGATCCCAGAAAAATTGAAAAGTAACCCAGTAACTAAATTTTTGAGTTGTCATGCACCGGTGCGCACAGCATCCACGGTCAGAATAACGTTATTTGACGCTAATTTGGAAATGATGAATTTTCCAGGCCTGCCTGGAATTTTTTCCAAAGCAAAACGAAGGGAGAGAGGCAAGGAAAGGGTGAATGTGGGAAGCAGCAACGATAAGGGAATTGGAAACAGGTAAAAATAGTCGACGCTATCGGCTCGGTGCAATGCAGGCAAGTCACACGCGGGTTTCCATCAATGCAAATGGCAGGTAGAGTGGAATTTTCATTCAATAATAATAATAATCATCATGATCACGTTGTTGGCGTGTGTAGTTGCATGTTTACTTCTCTAATTGCAATATTTACACGTGATTTGCGATTTCCGCGCGTTTCGACTTGTTCCTCTATTTTTTTTTATTTTTACGTCGTTCTATCAGTCAAAGGAATTAAAAATTGAAACGTTTCTGCTTCAATTTTCACTTTACTCCACGTTACTGCGTCTGATTGGATCTTTTACTCGGTGCACAGCATGACATTTACAGATGTGATAAGGGAAATGCTCTTGTAACATATTTTTTATTTATTTTTTTAAATTTTTTAACCCTTTTCTGTGACTCACTGTGACGTCGATGCAGCAGCGACGAGGACGGTGGCATGTGGAAGTGTTGTTCGGTGTAATGATGCACGTGATGATCAGTGTTTTCGCTGTAATAAGGGGCTCGGGATTAAAATATGGGAAAAAATTAATTTTTTTTCCGGGGAGTGGGTCGTGGAATTATTAATTCAAGAATAGATTAAATTCGCAACTGGAAAAGGATTAGTAATCGCGTAATGTATTTGTGGGATTATTTTTGCGAATAACCAATTTGTAGTTTTTTTTTTTAAATTAAAATTTTTAATTTAAAAAAAAAAATGTTTTAAAATTTTTTACTGCAATTTTGGATTTAAATTAATTGTAGAGGTTTAAAATGCCAATTTTTAGAATTATTTGATCATTAAATTAAACTTTATATTTACATAATTTTTAATAAAAAATTTTCCATTTAAGTGATAAAACATTTTTTTTAAGTCATTTTTATTTAACGTTAACTAACCAACACACCATAAAAAAACCATTTATCATGAAAATTTAAAAAATACGAGCATTAAACACATTCAGTTAAAGTTGTAAGCTAGAATATGACTATAGTCATATTCTAGCTTACAACTCTCATTAATACAACTAGTCATCACTTCACCAACATTTCCCCTAATTCCTCAGTTTCCTACATGATTTCGTGCCCTTTTCGATTCACGAGATGGCACTTTCCTTTAAAAAACCGTGATAGGAGATGTCTCGGAAGGTTCGGTGGGGGTTGAAATGCAATTTTTCAGACCTCATAAAAATGTGATAACCTTAAAAAGTAGTTGGCGCATGCGTGTG
>JAQFZP010000101.1:0-63326 GCA_034695745.1 Geophilus truncorum | reverse complement strand
GGTTGGAGACCAGTAAATATAGATTTAGGCCTATTTTATTAGAGAAGAAAGCAAAGTCAAAGGAGAGAAAAGACAGAGAACCTTTCTTGAGTAGAGTTAGAACTCTACTGATATTCAGAAACAATTTCAGGTTCGAAGAAAATTCTCAACAATGACTTCATGAAGGATGACATAGTCATTATTGCAACAAATGCACGTGGTAAAAGGCTTAAATTAGGATCTAAAAGTAGGTTTATAGAAGAGAATTACATTTTTTTTTGATTAATGATTAATGACTAATGATTAAATAAACAAATATCTCTAAGATTTCGGCTGAACATCCAGCGAACTAACGACCATCTACGGCGCTGCAGATTTTAATAAAGATCATCGGTACATATCCTAAAATCATTTCAAACCAATAAACACAAAACTGCCAAAGCCTTGAGTTGCACTTGATTTACACATGTTGCAAATAATATCAAACCCATGCACCTAGTAGGCAATTTAATAAATATTTACACACATGTAACTCAAGTTACATCTTAGCAGCCATTCTCTCTAGTTTAGTGATTCTCAAACTTTCTAGAGTTGTCAACCCACTTTTTTAAAAAGGAAAAATCTTTGCAACCCGCCTAGCTTTAATAAACATGGGAGAGGGAGGTATTTTTCTATACAGGGTGGTTTAAAAGAAGTGATTTAATTCAAATGAAGAAAATACTGTTTCCAGTACACTTGTGAATGGACTTCAGGCAAATGTATGACTTAACTATCATACACAAGTAAACTAGAAACAGTATTTCTTACATTTAAATAAATCTCTTCTTTTGAACCACCCTGTATATACAGTACAATTTGTTATTGATATATTTAATAAAACAACTCATTCACTTCTCATACTATGTTGCCTGATAGCAACACCGATCTGTGCAAACAATACACGTATTTATTCTACAAACACGAAGGTGATATGGGTAAACCGTTGGATTGAATGGAATGTTCAGAGTAAATTCGATTTATTCCCGATATAATTTTCTTCATTCTCTTGGATCTAGATCCATTTTGATCTAGATCAGCAGTGAAGGTGTAACACATCCGCAAAACAACGAAAAAAATTTTGCAAGCAGAAATCCACTAGCTACTGACCAATGACACTAGAGGAAAGTGTGACGTCACATCAATTCTAAAGCTTGCTTTTGAATCCATGTAAAAACATGCACAGCTACGAATAATAATAACAGTAATTTGAACACAATTGTGAACCTAGCTTGGCAACACCAATACAGTAGATATTAAGATAAATGAAGAATAAAAAAAATATACCTTATATTTTTTGCAGTGAAAAGTTTACTTTTTACTATAATCCCCCTCCCCCCCCCCCCCGGCATTGTTTTCTGGTAGTGAATTTAAAATTCCGTGCATTGAGTTCAGAATATTCTAATTCCGTGTGAATCGACTATTAAAACAAAAAATCCAATATTTAAAAAAAATAACTACAAATTTTTTCCCCGCATTTTCTGGGAAGCCAAAGTTGTTTTGCAGAATTCACAACACGTAAACAGAAACGCCCTTTCTGTGTTCGTTTCTCGTTTACCATAACTACCCGTGAGAAAATACTTACTTTGTTTCAAGCACAGCTGTGGTCCGCGCAACGTGGTGATCGTTGTCTGTAGAGGAAGAAGAACGAACCCTCTTGCTACAGTTTGGCGTATTCCTTTGAGAAATACAACAACCATACATGAATGACGACTCCCGCTGCAAGTCGTCTTCGCTCGACTCCTCGTTCACCGTTCCATCAATATCATTGTCAAAATAAGACGAGACTGACGGATTTGGTGTCTTCTCGAGAGTCGACCACCTACAACCAAACAGCAATCTTCAATTTTTGTGCATCGGTTTAAGTAGTGACTTTATTATATTATAAGTAGCAATCTTGCGAAAGTATTTTTTTTTTTTGTAAATGACGAGTGAAATAACTGGAATTTTCACAAGTCAAATTTGGGTTTCGCAAGATCTCTACTGTAGTTGTGATAATGCAAATTAAGAGTGGTGCTGATTGCTGATTTGGTTGCACGTATCAACAGACGTTTTTCAAACCGGTAAATCGGTGTTTAACGTCACCTAGTGTCGATACTTGTAATTTCGATGATAGGTGACGAAAAACTTCGATTGGAATTGTTTTTAAGTTGAAAAAAGTCTATTTCGTCAGTCGGTAACTCACTTATATTGAGACAAATGCCAAAGTCGAACTTCGTGCAAGAGTTCCTGGATTTCAGACGATAACTGAGCTTGAAACAATGGCGGCACAGGCATCGAGCGCATTTCCCTCAAGTCCATGTTGCGGAAAAAGTCCAACATAGAAATGTCCTCAACACTGGGATAAATCCCGTCTTCCTGCTCGAAAATGAACTTCAAAATCTCCACTATTTCTGGATAAGTGCGTTGCAGTTCTTCGAGATGGCGGCACGTTGGATGTGCACAATTCAATTCATAACCAGCACACATTTCAAACAACACGTGACCTTGAAAAAAAATTAAAACAAAACTTCAGTTTCAACTAAATTTTACAAGTTACAAGCTAAAAGTGTGAAGCGTGCTACAAAATGACTGAATAATGAATTTTTTCTGTGTCTACAACTGTCTGAGACAAGTTAACGCCATCTAGCGACCGTTTTCAAAATTCATTTTTTTTCACACAAATAACTTGTTTCTCACTTCACAAACCAAAACAAATGACATCAATTGCGTCGTAGTTATCTCTTAGTCTTTTCCTGACCATGGCCCCGCATCGTGAGGTGTAACCCAAAAGAGTGTCTTCAAACCCTGTTAAACTGTGATCGAAATACAATAGCAATAAGAAATTAAAACGGAAGTGAAAATAAATGCCTAAACCTCATACCGACTGACTCCGTTTTGTATTATCACATTGCCACAGTGCAAATGACCGAAAGGAAAAAATCCACGATCTTGAAGGAAGAGCAACGCCTAGAAAAGCAAAAAACACCGTTTTAAAATGTTATTCATTGTAGAAATTTGAAAACTGTTTTTTTTTTTACTGTACAAAACGACCAATGGTAAAGAAGATTTCACGATCTTAGGCTTCATTGCGTGTATTATAAAAATCGCGGACAAGTCACAAGTGCACATGCTCACTAAGCAGGTCAGGGCCTTCTGGTAGAGCAAATTATGGACTAAAAACAGCAAAATCGATGTGAAAAAAAGGTATTTTACATCGATTATCGTACTTTTTTTTTGAAAATTATTAAATTTTCGTAATTTTAAGAGCAAAGAAATACGATTTTTACTTCAATTTTATTAACGGCATTCAATATCTCGGTTTACAAAGTTTTTGTGGATTTTAATCATCTTTTTTATTACACAAATGTAAAAAAAATAAAGATTTTCTAAAATTCACAAAAATTTCAAAACCAAGATATTGAATGTCACTGTTGTTTTTCTATATAAACCTTCCTACCGGAAGCTTATTGAGTGTACGCAAATCTTGCAGGGAAGCCAAACATTGTGCAACCTCCTCGTCATTTTGCAACCCCAAAACTTCATCCACAATTTATTCAATTAACCAAACCTCTAAAATTTGGCGACCGAGTCGCTGAACTGTGGCAATTGGCAACCCGTTGCTAGGATGATGATATTTGTCGTGCCAGTCAGCCTGACACCTGGCCTGAAATGATAAATAAAAACACGTCGATTTAAATTTAGATTTCATTACCAAAACTAAAAATAAAAATCTGCAATACTCATTTTCCCCACTTCTAGTAAACAACTCTCGTAATTTTCCACTCCAAAAATATATTTTGCACGAATTTATTGCCAAAATACAAAACTTTGAACTTAGCCATTGAAATTTGCAGTGTGATAAATTATTACGTCATTCCAATGGTCTTTGCCACCACGAAAGAAGTGATGTCAGCTATTGATTTTAGCTTGAGAGTAGTAGCTACGAATCTATAATTTACGTCATGCCTTTTACGAAAGTAGGTCTTCTGCGTAAGATATTTCATGCACGCAATAGTTGCGTCATATTACTCATATATTCTTCATTTTTCACATAAATACGTCACTAGATGTCAATACGGAAAAATACTTTTTGTAATTTTATTGCATGACTTCCCACGTAATGACTTTATGACCAATGGCCTTAGTTAGTTATTGAAATTGGGGTGTTGCGTATGAAGTTACACAACCGATGACTCATATTATACAATTTTTCCATTTCTTTCAGTTGCAATGATGAATGTTGCAATGCATGAATTTGCAGTTTTCGGCATTGAACGTTTGGTTTCCTTGCTCGCGACAGACATAGGTAATGATCACTTGCAGTTGGTAAATCCATTAATTTCTAAGAAAGTTATATAAAACGCGTTTCAAAATCACCCAGTCTTCCCAATGCAAAGGATATGCATTTATGAATATGGTCTGTCCCAGTCCCAGTCCAACTATAAAGCGTGTCAAGGTTTGGGATTGGTCAAATTTGTTCACACGTCACACCTTCATACACTTAAACAATTAGTCCATTTCAAAATGGCTGTTATTTTCAAATGGACTAATTTTTTAAGCATATGGAATCAAATGATCTTGACCTAGAGTAAGATCCAGGATCTGAGTTGAATTTCTATTGGATGGTGATGAATACTTGTATGCATCAGGGATTAATACAGAGTGGAATGATTAGGCTTTTGACCATTCCTGATGTGGTGTTTTCCTATAACCAATCTCAAAACTTGACAGCACTTTTTAGTTGGAGGTTGGACTGGGACAGACTTTCACTCTGAAAAATAAAAGTGTACAGTAATTAGATACCTTTTTGTCCCAAAACTTGTCCCTATTTAGCTACCTTTTAGGAATGCAATTGTACCCATTCTCTAAACACATGCAATAATAAAGTACTATTGTATTTCTAACGTACTTTAACAAGTGCAAACTACATATAGGTAAAAAGAATATACCCACTTTTGGTAACAACATGTAAATCAACTGAAAATAAATGAGGTGTAAAATATTCCATAAAAGTATTAAATTTTTCAGACAAGTCTAGTCAAGGTAAAATCGTTGTAAATATCAATATTGTGCAAATATATCTCAAGCGGGCAAAATAAGTTTGCCAGGAAGTAGTATAGAAGATTGTTGACAATTCCATATTTCCTGGTTTCAAAAACAATGCAGCATACAAAACCCCATCGTTTGGCAACACATCCGCGTTGCCGGCCAGAAACCAGGCAACTTACTTTGTGAATAATGTCTTTTAAACTTCCTTTGGCGTTGTATGGGAGGATGACCATGACATATTCGTCGTCGGTAAGCGTTTTGACATCGACATCCAATACTGGGTAAATGTAAGGATGCTGCAGTGCCAGAAAAAGCTCCGACAGCGTTTTCTTGCTCACGCTGGAAAAATGAACAGGAGAGTGTAGCGTCTGTGGCAGCATCGTCAGAAGTCGCTCGGTCTTCAGGTTCGTGTCACGCACGAGGAACCAAAACTTGTTCTGACGGCTACCTAAAGCGAGAAAAGTATTACATTATACTATCATTGTCATAATTCATTTAGATGAATAAAATTTTAATCATTTTTTCTTTTTGGTATACTCTAAAAGTGGATTTTAGCTGTTATCTGTGTGTCCACTTTGTTCCACTAGTGATAAAGCTACAACTGCTTAAAGTGTCACTCTGCTAGATAACAGCCATCGTGGTTAGTGTCTTTGAAAGATTTAACTTGTCATTTGTACATAGCCATTCGATGTGTCTGGTCTTGTAGAATTGACAAGCTTCACCTATACAATAGTCGCATTTTTGAATGCGACTAGTATTGCTTTTAGTTTTGAATTTTAGACGTAAAGGTGTGTTCACACTTTGGCTTAACTTAAGAAGAAATTAAGGTGCATTGTAAGATAATAAGTCAAAGTTGTCTTAATTCAACCAATAGCAAGCAGCTGCACAAGATCAAAGATGGCAGTCTTCAACTTAATTGGTCAGAATTAAAAATGTGTTATATTAAGTATAAACATAATTTCTTAAGTTATTGTACATTAAGTTTAAGTTAAGTTTAAGTTAAGTACAAGTGAGAACCCACATTTATTAATTTATTAATCCATATTTTGAGCATGGCCAATTTGAGTAATTGTAATTCTAAATGCCAACAAATATGATTGTTTGAATGATTGATCTTCTGCAGTTGTTTCACCAAATACAATGTGATAGGGCATCAAAATTGATTTCATTTATGAAACAAATTGATTTGAGCCTCAAGTCAAAATACATTGCCCATATTGTGTTTTCTCTACAGGAATATGCGGGTCGTCAATAACGCACGGATCTCTATTACTGCACCCGCACACTAATTCAAAACACGCTTTTCTGATTAGACACATAATATAAAGTAGACTACTAATATCTATACTCTACACTTACGAACCATCCTATTATTTTAAAAAATTGAGTTATATACAATGGTTCGTACTAAAGAACCGGCAAACTACTGCACGTTTACAGCGGTTTGTCAGTCCAAGAGAAAACAACGTCACGCCATCGTTGCCACACTGTTGTGTGCATTGTGTTTTAACTAATTGACGATAGACGTAAACCGCACGTACAGTAACTGTTCCGCCTCACACACAAACTCGACTTATTACAGACAAACTGAAAGACAGAACTTATTCATAACCTAAGGATTGCCTGTAATAAAAATGCTAAAATAAACTTAAAACATATTTTTAAAAGAATGCAAATTATGTCTATTTTGTGGGAAAAAGTCAGTTTTGAAAATAGTGCATGGTGTTGTAAGAGAGAAAATGCAGTAGTCAGTTTCAATTTAGTTGGTTTGTTAAATAATCAAAGTAGCTGTAATTCTTTGCGAATGTGCAAAATTGCATCACAATTTTTTCTGCAGTATATTAAAGTATACAAATTTACACAGCAAGTTACTGTAAGTAATAACATTAAATGTTCTTAAATTAAATGTACACCTTTAGTTACAAATGTAAATTTAAACGCATTTGTGAGTAAAATTGTACAGTTATATGCATGCTAGGTGGTTCGTTTATTATTTGCCCAAGTGTAAAATTTTGTGCAAAACATTTGTCTTGTGTAAAATGAGCATTTTTCTCGATCTAACTCGAAAAATGACTGCCAAAAAAATGTAAATCTCGTTTTAAACCAGTTTAAACGACATTTACACAAGTGCAAATAATAAACGAACCCACACCTACTACAGTAGGTAGTTTCGATTATTTCCACGTGTTTAAATTAGGGATAAAACGACTTTAAATCGTTATTTACACATTTTTACGTCATATTTTATCAGTTAGGTCGAGAAAAATGACAGGGTTATTCAAGACAACTTATTTACACTGATTTTTACACATGTGAAAAAATAAACAATCCCATCTAGCATTATTATCTATAAGTGTAAATCTACAATTATCTTTCTAAGTATAAATATAAATTTACCCCTACATTTATGACTAACTTGTAAGTGTACAATAACACATCTTATGAATAGAAAGTGATGTAGCTTATGTATTAAGCTAGATTCACACATGTGTTCTCACTTGTAGTAGAAGTAGTAAGTAAACATAAGAAATGTATAGTAAACAGTAGCTGCATTCACAAAGTCAATTACACTAGTTCATATGAAATAAACCTGTTTAAAACTATGTTGTGGAAGTTGGTTTAAAACAAGTTTATTTCATATGAACAAGTGCAATTGACTTTGTGAATGCAGCTAGTAAAGGTTCTACGTCTTTGAACACATGTGTGAAGCTGTGAACCTAGCTTTAGACTATTATGTGCTTCAATTTCAATTCTTTCTTAAACACATGTATAAGACACAAATGTTTTGTTTCAAAATAGTTATAATCCCAAGATTAAAACCTCTTCTTCATACAGCTCAACTGTATTTAGCATGAACTGCGATAATAAATTTGTAATAAGTCAAGAGAAAAAGTGAAAAAAAAATCCATTGGTCCTTTTTGATAAAACTTTTATTTCTTATCTTTGTCTGAACATGATGTAGAACAAGTCATTTCCTGAAGTAAAAAAACACAAAAGACAAGAAAATCTAAAAAAGTGACTTCATTTCCAATAATAAATGCACCAATTGATTCCCCTTTGAATCATATAAAAGTAGTAACATGGTTGAATTTTTAATCACACACACTATTCGCTAGGTGGGTTCGTTTATTATTTGCACAATTGTAAAATCCTGTGCAAAATAACCATTTTTCTTAATCTAAATTGTAAGTTGAAAAAAATGGTGTAAATCTCGATTTAAAATAGTTTTAACTTGATTTGCACAAGTGTAAGGAATAAACGAACCACCTACTCTAAGAAAAGTAATAATGTTAATCTTAAACCAATGCTTAAATTTAATACTAAAAATGCTGTAAAGTGAATTAGCACTAATGCACCAAGTAAAGATAAAAAGATCAGGCGGCGATGAGAGTTTTGGCTACTCACACAAGGGTTGCATTAACAATCAGCCTAAAGCAGCTGAAAAGAAGAGAAAAGACAGAAAAAAAAAGTCAAAAGAGAGAAAAGACAGAGAACAAAGCAATCAAAGGAGAGAGAAAAGACAGCACCTATCTCGAGTAGAGTCAGAACTCTACTGATATTCAGAAACAATTTCAGGTTCAAAGAAAACTCTCAACAATAACTTCATGAAGGATGACATAGTCATTATTGCAACAAATGCACGTGGTAAAAGGCTTAAATTCTCAAACTTTCTAGAGTTGCAACCCACTTTTTTAAAAAGAAAAAACCTTTGCAACCCGCCTAGCTTTAATAAACATGGGAGAAGGAGGTATTTTTCTATACAGGGTGGTTTAAAAAAAGTGATTTAATTTAAATGAAGAAAATACTGTTTCCAGTACACTTGTGAATGGACTTCAGGCAAATGCATGACTTACTGTCATACACAAGTAAACTAGAAAAAGTATTTCTTACATTTAAATAAATCTCTTCTTTTGAACCACCCTGTATATACAGTACAATAATTTGAGAATTACTGTCTCTTTAAAATTTGTTATTGATATATTTAATAAAAAAAACTCATTCACTTCTCATACTATGTTGCCTGATAGCAACACCGATCAGTAAAAAAATTGAACAAATTACAAAATTTTTGCATTGCAAAAACTTACCAGAAATCAGCTGTAAGAAACGCAGGCCTAATTAAATTGGCAAAATACCTTTTTCAATAAATACATTCAATTTCGTTAAAAGGCAAAGTCACTTAACTCCCTTAACTGCTTTGTGTGACTTAAAAAAACAGAAATGACGTCACTGGAAGTTAAGTGACTTCTTTAAGTGCCTTAACCATAATAGACAATTAAGGGGGGTCTATTATCTGCCTTAAGCATGTGACTTAACTTAATCTAGGTCAACTTGCACTTAGTGATAGCCAGTTTCTAGAGAAATAAGTCACTTAACTTTAAAGAGTGTTCAATCTTACGTGATATTTCTTATTGCACTTATCTGATTACACTTATTTGCCTTAACTTAAGGTAAGTTAAGTTTTCTTTACGAAACTTAACGAAATTGATCGCACCTACTCTAACGTTAAAAAATGGCCGCCACAAACAAGCAAATTTCAATTGAGACCAGTTTAAACTTGATTTACACAAATACAACTAATAAAAAAACCCACTAACAGTGTAAATTTACACTAAAAAGACAAGATTTTTAAGAGCTAAAAAGTGCTATTCTTTTACACTTCTTTTTTTCCCCATCTGCTTGCAAAAGCTCAACGGCATATTAAATTTCATGCCTTGCAGTACTTTCCATCAGGAGTAAATAGAAATAATCCGTTTAGTAGAGCAACAGGAAGTGCATATTGCTAACTTTTCCGGGGAATGATCCCGATTGATTTTTGTGTCGTATTAGATTGATTAAAGCCAAGGACATTCAGTATTTAAGATAGCACATACAACAAGTTGTAAACAACTAATTTTTCTTCAAGTTGTTATTAAGAATTATTAACTTGCAATTCATGTGTACAAAAACCTCTTATTGATTCGAGAAATTCAATTTGATGTGACCTAGCCGAGTGCATCATGTTATTTACCAAAAATACGCAGCAATACGCACTCCAAAAGTCGAGGAATAATAGCATACAATTATCATTAAATATTAATGCAACAAGTGGTCCTTAAGGTCTTAGTGCACTGCTAATGAACAAAGTCCGTTTTTGAATTCCTGGTACTGGTACTTACTAATAACTCCTGTCTGCAAATGGATCCGGACGAGTCGCGAATTCAGCATTTACCACTTATTGAGCAATTTACCAGTCAAAGTGGTGATAGGAGTCAATATGTTGGCTTGGATCATTGATCATGAAACTTGATGTGCCCAGTTGTCATAGTGACCACTCTTTCTGTCATTTTAATGTTTTCGCCACCAATAAACTATACCGGTATTGAATATTTATTCGCTTTCGTGCAGCTAGTTTATGCAGAAACGTGTAACCTTTTTTTATATTCTAGATAAGTTTGTAATAAAATGTAGTGTAATTTTTTTGGTATAGTTGCTGTAGTATGAGGGAAAGCATTAACTGGTGCAACCTTGCTACTTTGGTTTCATTAACTCTGGCTGACAAGTGAGTTGTTTGAAAGTCGCCCGCACGTTTCCGATCACTTGAAAAAATAGTGGAATGGTTTTAAAGTTTAATTAAAATGTTATAAAATACCGTATTTTCTCAAATAACGCTTGGGTTGCAATCAGGGCGTGAGTCTCAATTAAGGCGCCCTCAAAATCAGTCTTAAAAACAGTCTTAAACACATTTAAAAACAAAGATTAAAATATGATAAAATTCGAGAAAATGTAAATTTAGCAAATAAACCATGAGGGCGCTATTTAAGAAAATACGGTAATCGACACCATTTAAGTGGTGTAATATGACACACCCTAAACTCCGTAAAAAATTTCACAAAACTCAATTATTCGTTTGTGAAACCTCGCTTATGCCAGTTCTAATATACTAAAAAACTCATGTTTGCTCACTCCCTAGTGAGAATGAGAAAAACAATACTACAAACCTCAAATTTGCATTATCTGGCTCATTTAATCGTAGTTAAGTTATCTGCTTAACAATTTGCATAATAATTGCATAATTAAACTCTTTTGCACTTGCTCAGATCTAACAGAAAATAGTTAGAGATTTTGCTACTAGTTAGCAGCATCTCAGTACTCAGTATAAAAAATTTTCATTTTCAGTATTAGGTGTAAAGCTGAGTTCACACTTGTAATTAACTTATTAACAGTTTTAAAATAAGAAAACTGACTTAGTGTCTCATAATACACCTTAATTTCTTCTTAAGTTAAGCACAAGTGTAAACTCACCTTTATACTTCTATTTTTATTTACTACTGCAACTGCCTAGTGACATTTATTAAAATCATATTTTTCCTACAACTTATGCTAATTTGAGATAAAATAATACCAGAAATATCAGCCAATAAGCACAACTTTGAGCATCTTAGAATTTATCTACTCTTTTGGCAAATTCCGTAATTTCAAGCATTAAATAATCAAGTTTGCTCTTTACTTAAACTTTGATTGAAAAAATATTTTTTGGGTTTCCTGTTGTGGATCAGCATATTGATTAAAGCATTTAATGTTGTTTTCATTTGCATTGAAGCCAATCAAATTGAAATTCCAAAAAATTATTTCTCAAAATACTTCTTCGAAACCAGCTTTACATAATCCCACGCATTAATATTTAACAAAAAAAAACAAAAAAAAAAACATGTTTTAATGAAATTATTCACTCCTTAATCCAGAGTATACAAGATTTTATCTAAATGTTGTTTGTAGAGTTTGTGCCAACATTATTCAATATTGCAAGTCATTAATGTGCGTTGCGTCATACTGATTATATCTAACTTCAAGACATCAGGATTCGATTGTCGAAGATATCACAAAATAAAAACGTTTCCATTTTATAATGTTATATGTTACACTTGGTAATTTTTAGCAAAGTATAGCGAATACGAGGTAAATCCCAAGTAGCTCAAAGTCTCGAGTCGCTGGTGATTGGCTGTTCGTTTACCGTCATTTTTAAGTCCGATTTTCTCGAAAAATCTGCGGAAAATGTTGAGTTTTAATGCATGATATTAGCATAATTCACCTAACTAAGTTCAATTTTCAACTTCAAAAAATTGATTTTTAATCATTTTTATGTCAAAGACAAGACAGCAAGTGGTGAATCGAGTGATGTCACACTTTTTGATGAATCTTATGACGTTTCACTGAGACTTTGAGCTACGGTACTTGGGATTTATCCCGTATTCGCTACACTTTGATTTTTAATATATCTTCAAGCAAGTAGAAGTTTAAATAAGATTCTTTTAACACAAAAAACAAAAAAAAGTTTGATGAAAGTGAGAATGTTACATTTAATAAGATGGTTAAAAATGATTTCTGTCAAACTTTTGTACTGAAATTGCCTTCAGCTTTATACTGATTCTCCAACATCGTTATTTTTTTATGTTTTCGAAAATCAGTCCCCTGCATTGTAACATTAGTTATTTTTCATATCCCAATTCCCAAACTGCAATATGAAGTTAATGCACTGGATTTTTTTCACGTCCCACCAACTATACACTTTGGCTGTCCCGTTCACATCTTATCAAACCACTTTTGTCATAAAACGGCAATTAGTAACAGGCAAACAAATTAGATTGTTATTTACAAGAAAAATAGAAAACTGTCGTCATACCGATATCGCCCAGCTGCTCAAGCAACACATAACGCCCTGTGCTCTTGAGATAATACTGGCAGGTGAGAAAAGCAGTTTCTAATTGAGAAGAAAAAAAATATGACACGTTAATCAAATGAAATGATTAATGAGAAAACACGATCCGTTAAGAAGATTTTAAACAGAAATCCTAACGAGAAAATTGAATCTCGGATTAAAAGCTATAAATTCAATGTATAAATTCAAAATTTTGTCATGGAGTTTTGGAATTTACGATTATTGTCGTTTCTAAATTCTACGCATCGTCTATCACATTGGTTTTAATAAAAAAAAAAAAAAAAAGCCAGAAGAAGGCAAGTGACTACACAGTCTAAACACAGCTGTGTTTGCTAAATATTGACCAAGTTGGATCAATTTTGCCACTGTTTACTCAATTTCCACCCGCATGGTGAACCGTATAGGTGAACCGTATAGGTGAGCACCAAAGTCCACGACTCTCAATGATGGGCATCAGTGGCACGTGCCATTCAAAAGGCAAATCAAAACTCTTCGACAAACCGAAAAAATTTTCCTCCAACTTCCGGGTTTTATTATGCAACAATGGTGAAAAAATAGCTTTTTGATTTTTTCTCTTCCAGTTTTTATTTGTTTTGTTTTGTCAAATGTTGGGAATTCATCGGAAAACAGGAGAGGGCACTTTTTGATTCATTTTTGAGTGATTCTTGATCAAACATGTCATTTTTCATTATGTTCAACTTCACTGTAAATCAAAATGGCTAAAATTGGCTTCAAGTCAGATGTGAGACTAAATATTAGATTTATGAAGTCAACGCTGCTTAAAATATAATATTTGTTAGATTCCTTTCATATATGCTACTTGTTTTCCCAGTGCATTATTTTTAGGCTGCTTCAATTTTAGACACTTTAAAAACCTTAATTTTAGCTGTTTAGATTTACAGTAGCTGAATTCACAAAGTGAATTGCTCTAGTTCATATGAAAATAAACCTGTTTAAACTATATTGTAGCGGCATTCACAAAGTCAATTGCACTAGTTCATATGATATAAACCTGTTTAAAACCATCTTTCACAATATACTATCTGCATTCACAAAGTCAATTACGGTACACTAGTTCATATAAAATAAATCTGTTTAAAACCAACTTCCACAATATAGTTTTAAAAAGGTTTATTACATATGAACTTGTGTAATTGACTTTGTGAATGCAGCTAGTGTAGTTTTAAACAGGTTTATTTCATATGAACTAGTGCAATTGACTTCGTGAATGCAGCTAGTGTTTCATGTATTGGCAAGCTCTGGGCTGGCACTGTACGCATGACAACAGTAGCTTGTAGTTATGTTTTCGTTGGTTTCGTCTTTTTCACCTTTGGCATTTTTTCAAGCTATGTCCTCGAAAAACTTTACATTAATAAATAATATCTTTCATAGCGTGCACAACTCGCACGTAAATTTTGTAAATATTTTTTCCCAGTACATTTCCAGTTTTTCAAAAAAAAAAAAAAAAAAAAAAAAAGCAATTTGCTGCAAACATGTAAAAGTAGAGTAAAAGAAATAATTTTTTTTGCAACTGTGTAAACAAAAATAGAAGTCTAATACAGTTATTTTAAAAATTTGAGATTATTTTTTCACTTTCAATAAATTGTTGCTTTTTTTATTGCAGAAAAATACTTTTGTAATTTTTTACTTTATCACATTAAAAATTGTCATCCGTTCTTAGACCTAGAAATACAGGAATCAATTTACACCTACAAAATGCAAAGTAACGCCTGTAATTTTTAACACCTAATTTACAAATTGGTACGGTATTTTAGACATTTTTACACCCATTTTACAACTTTATTTCTCTGTGTAGTATATAGTCACTGGCAACTTTAAATTTCACTTCTCTGTCTCTCTTTATTTTATTTCTGTCTTTGAAAGTCAATAAGTTTTTTTTCGAGTGACAAAGAAGTTGATTCGTCTGTTAGAATAGGTATAAGTGTTTGATCAAAAATTCTTATAGCGGATCGCAATTCAATAAAATAAAAACAGATAAAAGTAATTTCTTTTACTTTTATAACTACCTCTTGCTTGCGATCGCAGCACCTTCCTCTCCATTTCCAATTTCTCATGGACGGATTGATTATCTTCCAGCGCTGTATAGTCATAACGAGAATAATGCCTGAAATGAAATAAACAAATAAACAAAACTATATATAAAATCCCAGCAAAAATAAAAATCACAATTAAAAATCAGTGATATATACAGTATATATAATCCAAGGAAAGCCCTGCTTAGATATAGATTTATGTAAATGCAACTGGGGGAAAAATCCATTCACATTAAAATTTTATTTTTATACTTTCATAGTTTTTCTCATCATATTTTAATATTGTAAAAAAAAACTTTTATAACTATTACTGCAAATTTAATTACTACAATTTACATTGAAATTTTTTCTGTATTGAAACCCAAAATTAAAAAATAAAAATAAAAAACCCAGGAAAAACGAATTCTCCCAGCCAAAGGTCAGTGTTCAATAATTGATTGCAAATCGGCAACAAATTCCCCCGACTCAGTCCTTCACTCAATTCGTTGAGTGAAAAGCCATGTTACCATAGTGACAAGATGGATTTTGCGCCTGCCAAACCGTTTCGTAATCTACGCTGCATGATATCCCTTCAAACGCTAAAGCACCTATTTAGTGACGTCATGGCCTCATCAAAATATTAACAACCTCGTTGTAACCAATACCGTAATATAAATGTAGGAAAAGAAAAAACGGCCCACGGACCAACGTATGATTGATGGCTGTCGTTAACAGCAATAAACTGAAGGTAATGAAACTGAAACTTGACCTACTGCCACGCGAGGCTTAGTCACGTGCTATTGCAATTAGGCTGCGCACATGACTAAAATCTAGCCTAAACATTAGACATGTTAAATGCTTTAAGATAGGTGGGTTCGTTTAATATTTGCACTTGTGTAAACTGGACTGTCATATGTGATTGACGTCACATTTTATCAATCAGATCGAGAAAAATCACAAGTTTTACCCAAGCCAACTATTTACAGTGGACTTTACACATGTTCAAAAAATAAACGAACCCACCTAGTAGCTCCATTCACAAAGTCAATTGCACTAGTTCATATGAAATAAACCTGTTTAAAACTATATTGTGAAAGTTGGTTTGACTTTTATGGTATTCAGACAACTAAAATAATAGTCAAATCAAGTAACTGTTTTTACAGCGTAGTAAATTCAGCAGAGGGTTTTTGCAAGAATATTGTGTAGTCTCTGAGTTTTCGTTAGAAATTATGCTACAAAGACGTAATTGGTCGTTTTATAACCCATTTGTCCATGTCAGCAAACTCACTAATGTCATCTTTGTTTTATGGCTTGCTGAGTCTGACCACTGGTCAATATTTCTCTTTGTTTACAGACACATTTTAAACTCAAAGTGCTGCAAAGAAGGTTGAGTATTATTTATTCATTGTGCAATGAATGCAGCAGTTTGATGCCAAATGCATGACCAGGTTGATGTTTTGTTGAGAGTGTAGAGGTAGGAAAGGCTCTAAAGCAATAGTTTGGATGTTAAAATTTTTAGAAAATTTGAAATTTTTTATTTCTTTGACCAAAACTGTCAGTATCAGCAAATAAATGCAAGAAAAATTACTTTTAATGACCCTTCTGTGACAGAATGGATTTACTATAAAGTAGAAAAATTGTTATTACAAAATTAAACAATTTAAACTGCTTTGTGTAAATTAAATATCTGAATAAGATATTGAATGTGACAATCGACCAGTTTGTTCTTGCAATAAAAATGAGGGGTAAAAGGTATAAATTTTTAATCTTGCATCCACTGCTAAAATGTAATACTGTAGGTACTTAAAATGGTGTTTAGTAGATTCAGAAAAGTGTGCGGAGCAAATGTACACTAGCAGCATTCACAAAGTCAATTACACTAGTTCATATGAAATAAACCTGTTTAAAACTATATTGCGGAAGTTGGTTTTAAACAAGTTTATTTCATATGAACACGTACAGTTGACTTTATGAATGCAGCTAGTGTAAATCCAAATGTCTAAAATTAGCTTCAAGTCAGATGTGAGACTAAAATATTATATTTATGAAATCAAAGCTACTTAAACTATAGTATTTTTTGACGGCGTAACGTAGAATTAGATTCTTAACGCGTGCTACTTGTTTGTCCGGTGCGTTATTTTTAGCTAATCAAATGACTAGAAAATTGCCTCAATTTTAGACACTTTAAAAGCCTTAATTTTAGCTGTTTAGATTACAGATTATTGAAATTTTTTTATAACATTTCAATTTTTTGACTTGGTACCATATACAAGTAGCACAAACCCAGGTTTCGTTGAAAACAAGCGTTAATCCAAAGTTGGATTTGGATGGATGAACTTTACTGCAGTGCAAGCTGTTACAAATTTGACCCAGCAACCTGATGGATCAAAAGAAAATATTTTCCCCTCACTACATAACCTTAATAGCTGAGTAAATTGTGTCTTTTCCTCTCAGCTTGAAATTGCCATTTGTCATTTCAAACTCATCAATATTTGCAGTGTGTTGAACTTTTCCCAAGAGAAAAAAAACCATTTGAAGACGTGGATTGTCATTGCTGTTACTTACAGGATCAAGTAGTATATTCCAGCAACCGGATAGCAACTGAACTTCACTCAAGATCCAGAAAAAGAGCAAAGAATACCGCACCATGAGAAAAAATCATTGTAATGACTTCTTCTAAAGATGAAAATTAAGTGCAAAAGTAAACTACGTACCCTTTTTTTTAATCACGGTAAATATCAGTTATTCCTTTAAAGGTAGTTTTCACTATGGGTACCAAATGATCAATCTGCCTTAAGCAGAGATAGTTAAAATGTAAAGTTACAAAATTTTACCTCATCAGATAGTTTGATGCTTTAAGAATGTGTATTATTTCTACCTATTTGTAGTTTGCACCTTGTTAAATAAGATGAGAAAGGGACTTTTTATTGCACTTTTGAGCCTAGCCCAATGAAGTTATATGCACTTAAAACTTTAATTATTATTGAAATGTCAGTGATATACAACTAGATCCGCAGTGCTATAACTAGAGAAGGGTGAACACGGCATAGGCCCAGGGCGCAAAATGAGTAGTCATAAACACGAAAATAATTATTATTAATAAATAACGTAGTAAATAACTTAGTAAAATTTGAAATCCAAAATAATAACCAATAACATAATAAATCAATAGAGTACTTAAATTGAGAAGTAAATGGAGAAGGAATTGAAAATGAGAAGCACGAATTTTTACTTGCCCGTGCCAAATAGGCAAGTTGCGGCTCTGACTAAACGAGTAAAAATAATGCATTTTTTGCAATAGGTAACATTAGATTTTTAAAAGGTAGCTAAATAAGGACAAGTTTTAATACTTAAAAGGTACCGTATTGTATCACGCCTTTACTTTTTATAGTGAATGAACCAAATTCTGTAAGTTTCTTATTCTCTGAAGTAAATATACTTCTGGTACGGTAAACCAAGTCTTGCTGATACCTCAGTACTTTGGTTAAACTATTCAAGGTGAAACTGCAATATTTACAAAACTCAATTGTTTGTTGGTGGTGACTTACCAAATCATGGCTAGCAATTCTTAGTGCTACTCACAAGTCAGTATTAAATGCTCATTATATGCCTTCAGTGATAGACCTCACTTTTGAGTCATTTTGTGTCATGTGTGTAAGTGCAGTTTAACAAATAGTTGTTACATATCTTTTACATAATAATTTTATAATTTTCAATATGCTTTTTGTTAGTGATGAAATAGTTTCACTTATTACTAGAATAGTTAGCAACTTCGTATAGGCCCTTCTAATTATGATGAGTGCAGTTCCATGAAAATATATATCTTATGAATGCTTTGGCAAAGAATTAACCACTGATAATTTTACAATATCATTCGACTACTGCAATGCTAATAGTAGTTCTGGTTACTATACTATAGCTGCACTATACTAAATATCACTAAGTCCTAATGTGCACATGGCATCAAAACGACATTCTTTTCGGGTGTAAATCTGACATTGCTATGTCTTAACAAAACATCTGATTGTCTTCCTTTTTCCAGATAAAAGACGTCATAAAAATACATTCATATTCCAACGTATACTTTTAACCTCCTTTTGACATTAATACAACAAATTAAAAAACAACACTTAATTTAAAAAAAAAAAAAAAACTATCTTTCTAAATGCCCTAAAAAGTAAAAAATAATTTGTTTTCTTGCTTTTAATGCTATGTACTTGAAAAAACAGGATGCTTGTAATTGATGAAATTTGTTGTACTTGCAAGCAGTGGCGTAACTAGGGTATGGCAGGCATGGCACGTGCCCTGGGCGCCACTTGAAGGGGGTCGCAGAAAGAGGTGCTGCGACTTTTTTTTTTTTTTTTTGCTGAAAAAAACTAAATAAAATACGAAAAAGTCGTCCAAATTTGGAATAGAAGGCGCCTTTCACTGTGTTGCCAGGGGCGCCCAAAGAGCTAGCTACGCCACTGCTTGCAAGCACCCTATCTGTTATGTTACAAAATGTAACTTCACTTCCATATTAGAACTGTGTTCAGCACAGCACTGAAACTTAATTGACGTCATAATTGATGTTTAAAAACAACACACTTAACACATATAACACTCCAATTTTCGAATACAATTACTCATTTTCGTGTACGATAAAACCACTTCTGATCTTTTAATGCAGGGGAAGTAATACTAAAGGTCATGAGCGATTACTCGAGCCATATATTATAATGTAGGAAAAGCACAATACAGTATTTTCATTTTTTGCATAATTAAGCTTTATTTCATCCACCTCCTCACCTCCTCCTTCATTCACGAAAAAATTTATTATAAATTTCCATAAATTGTAAACATCAATTGCAACATTTAAAAAAAAAATTTTCAAAAAAAAAATCGTGACCTCTGACATTTCAATAAAAGTTTGATTGTCACTGTTTCCAAATAAGATATTCTTTTTCAACTCTCTTGTTTTATACATTTTGCAATAATAAATAACTGACAGCACTAAAATTACACCTCAAATTCAACGGGAAAGAAAAATAAGTATATATTTACTTAATCATTAACAAAGAAATAAAACCAAACTAAACACTGCTTACTCCCAGTTGAAATCGATGGGTGAAAAAACAGTAAATCATCTTTTTTTGATTTTATTTATTTAGTCTCTACCACTTAAAAGTTGCCAATCAAGTGACCGAAAAGAGGACATCCCACCTCGAAAAACCTAACACGCTCACTTCCTGTTTGGTTGCCATGGCGACGCAATGCAGGATGCGTTCGAGGAAGGAATAAAGAAATACGAGTTCTAGCATCTAACAGGTGACTACCGGATTACTCTGATGCTATGGCAAGTGCACTTTCGATCATCTTTACGTCTTTTTTATATGTATCGTGACAGTTCGCAAATGACCATAGTAGTCTTTGACGACCTTAAACTCCTTTTTTAAAGCGTCTTTAGATTTTGAGTTTTCTTATTCTTGTCGTGTAACATGTCGCATATGGCCAGAGTAACCGCTGGCGACCTTAAGCATCATTTCTGCTCCTTAAACTCCATTCCTCTCTTTCATACCTTTTCAAATCGAGCGACCCAAATATTAAAACTACGCTGAAAATGTATTGCGACAAACAGCATAAACCATCACACACTCTTAATGAAAAAGGTTTACTTTTTAACCTTCGTAGGTTAAAGCAATGTCTAGTCTCTATATGCATACCTACTCTAAGGTTTAAACACTAAACTTATAAGTGAAAGTATTTTATGGCAATGGCTTCTTGTTATATTTAATAAATCTCTCAGTTCAAAGCTAGAAATTGTTAACAGAATTACAGAATTGTGTTAAAATGAAATAATTTGATCATGTATAAGTAGATTATTTCTACCATTGCACAAATTTTAAACCAGTGAGATAAGATTTTCAAACCTTACATGTATAAATTAGTGTCCCACATTTCACACCTTTTTCTGTAGTTACTGGTAACCTTAAACTCTATCAACCAGACTAGGCTTAAAATGGGCAGAAATACTCATAACAACGCAGTTTACAACTGTTCGAAAAAAAAAAAAAAAAAACTCTTCGCACCTACTGCTCCCATTCTGACTATTCCTCCTGCCGAGTTCTTCTCGCACGCTATTCCACCTAAGTCTCTGGAACCAGGACGCCAACGAGTCCAATTCCCTCGAAACGGCCGACGGTCTGCGCTCATCAAGCGTGGGAGTCCTGGCGGCGGACGGCGTGACGACGGCAGTGCACGCGATGGCCGCGATGGCCGAGGGCGACGAGGGCCCGAGGCCCGGCAGCGAAGCGTCGCTCGCCCGGCGCGTGCCGAGACAGCCGATGGAAGCAGAGTTCAAGCTGTGACTGCGCGATTCCGAGGTAAGTGGGACTAGGGACGCGTCCTCCTGGTCCTCCAACTCGCATCCCTGCGGTTTCCGCGGCCGGATCCGCTTGGGGAACTTGTCGTAGTTCTTGGACGGGCAACGGCGGTTGAAGCGGTCGTGCTGGTCCTCGCTTTCGGCCCAACCGCCGCCGCCGCCACCGCGCACAACTACGATATTGCGACGGCTGTACAGACCCAACATCAGTCAATCCGAGAGTGCGATCGCAGTCCCGTTTGCTTCTCACATTTTCACGCTTCGTCTGGTACGCGCCTCAACTTCATCGTTTTTGTCCCGTGTCGTGTCGTGTCCTAGCAGCTGCGAGCAGACACCTCCCGTTCGCGCGCAATCTCGTTCATCACGAGATGCACGACAACCAGCCAAGTGTACGCCTGATCATTGATTTCTTTATTGATCTCTTACGTCATCCTTACACTTTTTCGCGTGTGCGGTTGAACAAACCGTGCTAACGAAAAATCGAGCAAAAGCCTGGTTGTGGAAATATTAATAACAATAAAAGAGTCCCGAGTCCTTCGCAAACTTTTTCTTTCCCCACTTCGCCGCCAGAGTGCGCGCGTCGCCGTTCATGAAACTTTATCCATCCCCTATAGCAAATAAGCCGTCGTGAGCAATTAACTGATGCCGGATGAGTGGAATTAAATTTACAGAGAGCATATGTAAGTTTTGTGTACTTTTTTTTCACTTTTCGATCTATCAGTTGAAATCCCACCGGAGAGCGTTCGTAATTTGACAGGAGCCGTTCGCAAAAAGCATCGACGACGTTCGATAATCGATTTACTTTAAAATAGTGCATCGATCTGTTTGCATCAATCAATCAAACGTCGAGCAGATTAATAAATTAAAAGGTGGGTGTTGTAATACTGTTTTTCCTCAAACGCGACTGGACGCGCTCGATATTCACGTGACGTCACGTGTGACTGAACCCTATACATCATGGTACGCGCAACCGACCGAAAAATCGAAGTTGGAAAACAGAAATCACATTTAAAAAAATTACAAAAAATCACAAAAAAATACAAAACACCCTTTCAAAAAAATTCATCCATCATAATCCACACGCTCTGCCCCCTACCGACAAAATTTAACACAAAAAAATTATTTTCCCACTCGAAATAAATTGATTAATTCCAACGCGAAAGTGCAAATTACGGTAACCGATAACGACAAGGTATATTTACCTGGAACCGGTCGAACGACCCCTACTAATGCCGACACGTGACAAGAGCCGAGACAGAGATTCCACGCTGGTGGAGAAGGAAGATGCCGGAGTGACGTCATTCAAACTGGACGACCGGGGCCGAACCAATTTGGTCCGGAACCAGCGCACGGCGTTCGCGGCCGACGACGCCGGTTTTTGGTCGAATTCGTTGGGGTCGGACGTCGCCCGCGCCTTGCGGTGCGCGTTGATGCGCTTTCGAAAGCGCGTTCGAGAAGGCCGCTGGAACCGGTCGCGCCCGGTCGTCGGCGAATCATCGTACGAATCGTCCGCTAACCAGTGGCGGTTCAAGCGGAACATGCGCCCGCTGCTCCGTTGGGGATGTCCGTCAGTCCACGCGCCACAACACAGATCAACACTCACTCACTCACTCTGGCTTGTCACGAGACACACTAACTTAAACTCCCTTCCAGAATCAATGAGGCCGAACTACTTCCGGCCTTAACATGTATGCCATGGTTTAACAATTATTGCACCGGGGGAAAAAAGTGCAATTTGTAATTGGATTGGAGTGAAAATCAAAATCACCGTAAGTGCTTTTGCCTCGTTAGCCACAACTCAATGCAATAAATACCTTTCGTGTATATTTTTGTATATTTTTGTGTATATTTTTCATTTTCTTTATTTATTAACGCTAAAAATACCTTTCGATGAGTTAAGTGACCTTTTTCACACACAACTACCTGTTTATTTCGTGTGTACTTATACTTGTGTTCAATAAATTTGAATTTTTTATGCTGTTTTAATATGATTATGTGTAAATATTTCAAGCTGGGAAAATGTCCCAAGAGGTATGATTAATTCCATTATATTATTATATTTTTTGTGGGTGGGAAAAATGACATAAATGTCATGAATTTATATTACAAATGTCGTGTGGCACTGACTTTGGTTTCTTTAAAATATTAAATCATGTCTCAACAGGTGCAGCAACCCCAAACCCAAAAAGAAAAAAAAAAAATCGATATTTTTCTTAATATCGATTTAAAAAAAAAAATCTATGTCGGCTAATGGAGATGGCATTTAAATATCAAAGTACAGGAAACAGTGAAATAAAATTAGAGCTTTTCGTGTTTGTTTTAATCTCACGCCAAACCAACATATTTTTTAATGAAATTGCATCGAGGTTTCCCTGGCAACAGATATAACGCGGACTATAATCGTTGATCGATATTGTTGATTAGTTTGAAAAACGTATCGTCCACTAACAGTACGAAAATAAACAAGTGATGCACAACTCGATTACACTGCTGTGCGCACATGTCACGCAGCCCAGCCCACATTAAGGGGGTCAATTGTACTCACCAACGACAGCTACGCCAAATCCAAGCCACGAGTGGAAGGAGAATGAAGAATGTTGCTGCCACGATCACAACAACCTAAAAGCAAATTGGTAAATAATCTATTTTTTTTTTAATTTCTCAATTTTCAGAAAAAAAAAAATTTAAAATTTAAAATTTCTTACCCAGTAATATTGATTCATCACATTGTAGTTTGTTTGTTGATGAAACACCATTTTGTTGATGGATGAGTATCTCGCATTAAGTTACGTTTCACCTGCTATCTGCTATGACATGAATACGTAATTGTTTTTTCGGTACTTTCGTCTCCGCTAATTGTCCATTTGCCCGTTTGCTGTAATCACGCAATTTATGTTTTGGTAAATGGGTTTAAGGAGATTGATTCAACTTACTCCGATTATTTGTTTACTTGTGCGTCCGTTCATGTTATTATGATCTTCGCGATATTTAACCCGCCATTTTGCATGATGAGACTAGTGAGAATATAGGGTACTAATAATTAATTTAAAATTTGAATTTAGCTTGAAATAAATGTAAGATGTGATTTTGAGGGTATTTCTCACTTAGTTTGTTTTCTCGAGTCTCTGAATGCTAAAATGTCAACATTAAGAGTTAGGTGTTTCGTCGCCAGATGGCAGCACGCCGTTGCACTGATGCATAACGGTGAAAGCGAGGCAGTTGAATCGATTTTATTGCTTAACAAAAATCAATAAACTCGGATATTATAAGTCATTTTTATTATCCTAATTGTTTTTTTGTTTTTTTTGTAAATACAGTTTTGAATAACAAAACAGTTTCAACGGTTATCGTCTAATTTCAACGAAGTTTTTTAATAATTTCATTAGTAGTAAAAAAAAAAAAATAAAATAAAATAACGTTCAGTTATATGATAAAACTACATTATTTCAGCTACCGAACACAGAAAAATGTATGGCACGATACAAATAAAAACATTTAGAAAATTTCATACGAATTTGAATTGTAAATCACTGTAATAATAATAAATACACAATTACAGAAAAAAAAAGGCAAAAAAAATGTATAAATTCATTAATTAATTACTCAATAAAAATTATTGCAAAAAGGGAATCATATAAGTACTTATAAATTTCACTTATTTCATATAAAATTTCAACTTAAGAAAGAAATAGGAACAAAAATTGAGTTGCGGTAAACATTGTCTTAAGTATTTTCTCATGATAAAAATTTCGCAAAAACAAATAAACAAACAAAAAAATGGCAGTGGTTTAATTGAAAATGTAAAATGCAAATATTAGAAAAATTAGAAAATAAAATTTTATTTTAAACAAACCAAAAAAAAAAAAATTTATGTTCTTCATATTATTAGATAGCACCAGTGTGTTAAAAGTCTCCTTCGTTAGTTTTGTTTTCTATCAAGGCGTGCATTCTCTGTACATGATCGAACGTTCCTCGATAACGGTCAAGTGAATGGTCATTTCTTCGTTCAATATTCGTAGCTGCTGACTGAAATCCTTCAACAGTCTCTCGTGTTGAGTGTACTCGTTTTCAATCACTGAAAATTTTAGAATTTAAAAAACAAATTTTATATTTTTATCTTTTTAGGTTCAATGTGTGGGATTTTTGGATGTAAAAAAAAAAGTGAAATGAGAGCTGCCCTGACATCTGGTGCCAGAGTGGAGGGGGTTGCCATGGAAACCGCGAGTTTCTTATGCACAGATGAGGAAATAAGAGCTCGAAACATTGATCATGTGAGTAATGACGAAAAGTGAGGGTTTTTGTGGTGCAGTTTCCTGCTGGATTTTTACATATTTGTGCTCCTAGTTGCAAAATTTTGATAAATTTTACTCACCTTGCAGCTGCTCCAGTTTGCTTTTAGCTATGAAAGCTAAATTGTCAGCTCTGGTTCGCAATTCTTCAGCTTTTCTCTTAGCTTCACCACTTTTGGCTGCTTTCGCCTCCAGCAAAACCAATGCGTCGTTATACTTCCGCTCCAAATTCTTGGCAGCCTTAAGAAAAAATTTCAAAAAATTAAATTCAAAATCCCTAAAACCCAAAAATTAAAAAAAAATTCATTATTAATTACATTTTCAGCTTGATTTGCCAATTCATTTGCAGTTGCCGCTTCATTGCTGGCTCTTTTCACGTTAACTTCATTCTCCACGTTCTTTTTCTTGATTTCACCGAGCAATTCCTTAAGATTTTCAACATCTTTCACCGAAGCATTAGCGATCGTCTGTGCCGACGCAGTTTCACTTATGATCTAAAACAAAACAAATAAATTAAAAAAATATAAAAATTTTTCTTGAATTTCTTATTTCTCTCTCTCACCGATACAAGATCGTCGTCCGCATGTCCGATTTCTTCATTCGCTTTTTGAATGGCTAACTTCGCCTTCTCCTGCGCCTCTTTCGCTTCGTCCAGTGCTTTCAATGCGGCGTCGACTATGTCCAGAATTCCCACAGCGTCCATTTTGGCTCTGTCTGCATGTCTCTTGAGTTCCCGGGCCCGCTCCAGGTCGCCTCTGGTCTCGGCTAAGATCCTCTCTATGTTGGTCAAACTTGCTATCGTTATGTTAATCTGACGCGCCATCTCGCGGATTTGGTCCCGATCCAACGAAATAGATTTGCTCAACACCTGTTTAAAAAAATATATATTTAAATTTAAATGTTTAGTTTTTACAAAAATTCAACGTTAAATCTCGTACTTACGATGAATAACTGACAATGCAGCGTAAACGAATATTACATTTAAAACTTAATTTTTTTTTTTTTTTTTTTTTTTTTAATTTAATTTAAAAAATTTTTATTTAAAAATACCTGTTCAGCCAAAATTCTTATTTCAGATGGTTTCGACGACTCCGTGTCTAAGTATTCCTGAATTCGATCGAGTAACTCGTCCAAATCAATTTTCACTTCTTCTGAGTAATTCTTAACAGACGCTGCCTTATCGTACGCCAATTGCGCCTCGTTGCGGGCAACGTGAGCATTTTTATTCGCTTGAGCAACCTAAATTTCGAATTAAACACAAAATGCAACTTTGAACACAAATTTCTCGTTTTCAAAATTATTTCACTCATCGTACACTAATCTGTAATTCGTTCGTCTGTCGTTCTTTCTCGCGGAGTAATTTATCCGCATCTTCGGCGAGACTCATTGCATTCTCGGCTTTGGTCACAGCGCCTTTGTCGCAACTCAGTCCGCCGCACGACTTGCATCCAGCACCGCCACAGAGAAGATCGCAGGGATCGCCACGTGCACCGCACACCTAAAGATAAAATTTCAAAAAAATAAAAATAAAAAAAATAAATAATTTGGTAAATAATTTTTTTGAAGTTGATTTTTAACCTTGTTGTTTAGTTCTGGTATTTCCGACTCTAAATTGGACAGCGTGTCCACTACTTCATTCAGCGACGCTTCGTTTTCCATGAACGTTCGGTTGAAGAACATTTGTCCTTGATCGATGATGTTTTCAGTTCTCTTTCGCTCTGTTTTCGACAATTCGATGATCCGTTCCGAGCCGTCTACTTTGGCCTGTGCTATTTGTGACCGTTGGTGCTGCTCTCTGGTGCTGTTCAACGCTCCTAATTAAATTATTTTTTTTAATTAAATTTTTTAATTAAAAAAAAAAAAAAGCGAACCTTCAACGTCTGCTTCTTGTAAAATTCGAGCTTGATCTCTCAATTCATTTGCTTCTCTTTCCACTTGTTTCGCCTGCAATTTCAGGTCCTCGAGTTGCAATTTGGCATCTGATATGCGATTCGTTGTATCGTCCACCTCGTTATCCACGTCTTTGAAGTAATCTTGATTTTTCTGCAGTTCGCGTCTATTTTTAATTAAAAAAAAAAAATTAAATTAAATTTACAAAGTTATCCTTATCAAACACAATGACTTACCGAATCAGCTCAATGGCTTGCTGCAACTCCTCAATATCGCCACTGGTGACGTTAGAATTAGCTAAAATTTCATAAATTCTCTGAATTTTGATCTCCATTTTATTGAATTCTTCAACATAAGCGCCCGTCGATCCAGTTTGATTAATTCTCTTCGCAACCTCGATGAGTCTGTACGTCTCATCTACATTAAAAAAAACAGATCTCTTTTTAAAAAAAAAAGAAAAGTACAACACTCTCAAATACCCTCGTTACCCTTATGCATCTCAATAGGAGCTGCATGTAATTCAAATTCAAATTCAAATGTCAATTTTCAAACTAATTTTAAATATAAAACTTCAAAATATTTGTGATTTTACCTCGTAAGTTATTAATAGTCAAATCCCAGTTGTTGAAACACTCTCCGCAAGGGTCGCAATACGGTGCATTTCCGATGTACCCTCGTGCACATTTATCGCATCTTTCACCACCGATTCCCTCTTGACAGTTACAGGAACCGTTATTTCTGTGACACTGCAACGTAACCGAGCCCGATGGGTCGCAATTACAAGCTAAAAATAAAATTTTAAAAATTCGTAAATATCTCGTCAATAATAATTAAAAAATATATATATTTTTTTCGTACGGAAACACTCCATGTTCGGATTTCCCCAGTAATTCTGCTGACACTCGTTGCATCGACGTCCACCATATCCCGGTTTGCAGTCGCACTGACCATCATACTGAAAATAAAAATTCATACTCAATTAGCAATTCGTGAAATAAAAAAATTAAATTCCTACTTCATTGCACTGCTCCGAATGCGATCCGTATGAATCACAATCGCACGATTCACATCCTTCACCACTCGCCAACTTCCAGTGATTTCTCTCACACTGGTCACACTTTTGACCAATCACATTCGGTAAACACGGACATTGTCCCGTGATGCGGTTGCATGGACCCGCTTGAGGGTCGGAACCGAGGACATTACACACGCACTCTAATTTCAAATTTGTTTTTAGAAAATTTAATAAAACTCAAAATAATTTCAAAATTCCCACCTTCACACAGTTGTTCGATGGCGTCGCCGAAGAAACCCGGTTTACATCTGTCACAATAGAACCCTTCTGTGCTAAATAAACACAGTTTGCACTCCCCAGTGCGAGCGTCGCAGTTGCCCGGACGTAGAACATCGATGTTGTTATTACAGTTGCAACTCTCGCACCTGCCGCCAGGGGTATCTGGATTCCCGTAGTAATTATTAGCGCATCTGTCGCATCTTTCGCCCGCATAACCTTCCGGACAGTCACAAACGACCGTGTGGAGATGCGTGTCCAGGCGACACGTGTCTGCATAGCTGTGTCCACTGTCCTTTAACCCTGGACACTGGCACGCACGACACGGGATGTTGATTCCGATCCGCGGATCTCCGTAGAAACCGGTCAAACAACTGAAATTAATGTTTTATTTTTTTTTTAATGAAGAGAAACGATTGTCGTAGTGGACAACTCTACCTTTCGCATTGATTTCCAACGGTGAAATCTCGACACTCCAAACAGTGTCCACTTCTCGAGTCGCACGTGTCCGCGTGTCCGTTACACTCACACCGTATACATCCGGGGTAGTTCCAGAACCCCGGTTGACATTCGTCGCATTGCCTCCCGTAAGTGTTCTGCCGACACTTGCACTGACCAGAGTGACCGTCGCAGAAGTTATCTTGCGACCCGACACTGTCGCAGTCGCACGCTGAAATTAAATAAAAAATTAAATAAAATAACGAAATTTTTCATTTTATTAAAGAAAAAAAAACCGGATTTTCTCACCTCTGCAACCGGAAGGGCTGAATCCGTAAGTTCCCGGGGAGCACCGGTCGCATCGCCGACCCACGACATGCGATTTACAGGTGCACTGACCGCCGAGAGTCTCGCAAATCGCGCTCGTGGATCCGGTCGGGTCGCAGTTACACTCGAGAGCTTCTTCGTACACGTAGAATCCGATGCTGACGAGATATTTTTTACACACTTCCGGCAATGGTGGTTTGATGACTGAGGAAAACGCTTGTCCGCAACGGAAGCGCTCGAATTCTTGTCGTCTGTGCTCGTTGATGATGCTGTCTTGGAAGAACGGAATGCTGTCGACGCGTGGAATGAGGACAATCTTATTTTTGAGAAATAAAATTAAAAAAAAAAAATAATTTTGTGATTTTATTTCCCGAAATATTTCATTTTTTTTTTTTTTTACCGAATCGATGAGAACTGTTGCTGTGGGAGTATCGACATGAGTGTCGTAACGTTTCAACTCTACGATTATTTTGTAGTTCCTTCCTCTCTCCAGACACACCGGTGGAAATACGATGACGTCACGGTTTCCGGCGTGGAGTTGGGTGCGTTTAAAGTCGTCTTGTGGCACCGCTCCGGCGCATTTGTCGTTGCGGTCAACCGGTCCCGGTCTTTCGATGATGATGTGCGCTTCTTCCCAAGTACGTGGAAGCTAAAAATTAAAAAATTAAAAACAATTAGATATTTTTAAAATATCTTTTTCTACAAAAATCGTACTTGGGGTTCGTATCGAACGACAATGTCGTAATCCATTGTTTTCTGGATATTCGAAACGTCGAATTCGATTTTCGATCCTTCGTACCCTCTCATGAACCCGATGCCCGTCCAACTGGCTTCCCGGTCACTCCACGGCTCGCGGACTATCACGTCGCAATTCTATTTACATAGAAATTTTTTTTTAGTTTTCCATGATTTTAACTTTATTTAACTCAAAACTCACATCGCAACCTCGAGCTAACTCCGCCTCGTACACGTAATAATCCAACAATCCCGCAAAGTAGCCAGTGTCCGGGCGATCGCAGCGTCTACCGGTTATGTGCGGTCGACACCGACACTGACCGCTAATCACGTCGCATGTGTTATCGTACGCTCCCCCAGGATCGCAGTCGCACGGATGACATCCGTCGCGGTCTTCGCTCAAACCCCAGTGCTCAGGCTTAAAATAAAATTGTAAAATTATTATTACTGTATTATTATTTAGAAAATTTAAATAATTCATTATACCATGCATTGGTTACAGTCACGTCCAGTAACGTAACGTTTACACGTGCATTCGCCGCTGTACTGGTGACACCCGACGTCACTCACGGTACCCAAAGAGTGACAAGTACAAGCTGAAATTGATATTTTTAAATTAAATTTTTATTAAAAATAAAATTTTTGAAACGTACGATCGCATCCGTTCGGATTGCTTTCCTGGAAATTCCAGAATCCATCTTGACACCGATCACATCTCCGACCGTCCACGTTTGCTTTGCAGTAACAACGACCCGCTTCCAGGTGGTATTCGGGATCGGTGGTCGAATCGCAGATGCCGTTGTCGAGGGAACCACGAGGATCGCAGTCGCACGCTAAAAATAAAAAAAAAATAAAAAAAAAGAAAAATAGAAAAATGATTCGAAAAATTGAGTTTTTACATACGTTGACATGCGTAGTGATCAGTCATATCTCTTGAATAATCTCGATAGAAGAAATGTTTGCACATTTCACACTGACGGCCCATCGTGTTGTGTTGGCACTCGATGCACACTCCGCCACTCACATTACCCGACGCCGCATACACGGCTTCGTCATACTTGCATTTGTACGAGTGCTCGTGACAATTACATCCTGGAAATGAAAAATATTAAAATTTCCAAAAATTACATTTAAAAATTGACATTTTTCTGTCTCACTTTTGCATGCATTTGTTTGTGTTCCATTAGCCGGTTGCCACGGGAGGTCGTTGTAGAAATCCAAACACTCTTCGCAGTTGTCGCCCGTCGTGAAGTGAGTGCAGTTACATCTCCCATGAACCTTTGCGGTTAAGACGAATAATTTTAATATAGAAAATACTGTATTTAATAAATAAATACCATTTCTTTCGGGTATTTCTTATCCGGATCGCTAGGATAGCACTGACTCGCATGTCCATAGCACGAACACGAACCACGAACGACCATGTTATAGATGGCGTAGTAGTATTTTTCCTTGATTTCGTTTCGCTGATCGAGTAAATTATCACCCAGTGTGTGTAGTTTGGTGAAATTGATCCGTAAATTCGTCATTTTCAGCAAATTCTGCACTTCGCTGCTCCACGGATCGTAATTTCGGAAATTCGGTGGGAGAACTCTGTAGATCAACTCTCCCCTGGTGGACGGAGCGACTTCGGAGTACCGCTGTTCGCAAATTACATCTGAAATTGACCTCGGTGGTCCTAGCGGGATGCCTGGGAATGAATCCGCGCAATCATAAGCGAAATATCGATAAACCTAGAGACAAAATCAAAAATTAAATTTCTAGCAAAATAAAAATAAATTTAAAAATATACAAAATTAAAAACAAATCCTTACTTGCCATGTCTTTCCGAGATCTTGAGATCTTTCGATGAACATGGCAGCAGGTCGGAAAGTTTTGAATTTAATAATCAAATGTGTAAAGTGGAATTCGGCGTCTAAATCGAGCCGAATCGACACTTGCTCTTTCCCGCTTTCGGACTGCCACCATGTTTTCTTCCTGGAGAAGTGAATTACCGTCAAAACAAACAACATTTTTCTTTTTAATAAAGTGAAATATACCTGCTTTCAAGTCGATAAACTACATTTTCTACCCTATGGCTCTGTCCTCGAGCCAAATTGTGTTCTCGAGAATCGCAATGGAAGCATTTCTTCTTGTCTTCCAAGTGACTCACTATACAAAACCTTTCTTTAGCGTACAAACCACACGTAGAGGTGGCGCTCAGCTTCGATTCTCGACCGATCAACAAGTCGCCTGTTACCGGGTAACATTGACTGTAATCGCACGATTCTGGAATACGGTACGGCCCTGAAATAACGGAGAACTTAAATCACTAACAGTTTATTTCACGTAAAGCAAAATTTATGATTTTGTCCAACTGTATTCATGTAGTAGGTGTTTTTTAATTGTATTTGTATTGTATATTTATACATTTTTACATTGAAAAATCGTTTATCACCGTTAATCTCGTTCACTCGCTATCACCACGCAATGTGAACAAACCTTATAAAATTTCATTCAACTCGCCAACTCCATTAATAATTTCATTCCCCCACAATTCAACAAATGACTTGAGATAATTGCGTGTCTATTTCAATGACAAACCCCAATCATCAATGTCAGTGCACTTGTTCGACTCAAAGTGGCATCTTCAGGACACTAAACCAAATGACTGATGCCACTTCAAGTCTTCAATTAGAAAAATGAGAATTTTTTTGTATGTTCTTATCAATAATCCCTGAAGTTTATAAATGTGTTCAAAGTGTAATTTAATACTATCAAAGGTTCATTGAACTAAAGAATTAAGAAAAAAAAAATTCTCCAACTATCTGTTATTTTATTACTCCATACCCCACAACTAATAAGAACAAATCCCATTCATTCACTCCAGTGATAAGAAACCAGACAAAATCCCTGTCACATCCCTTTGACTTAATCACCAATTACCCAAAATAATTCATCCCTCAACATGATTCATTCACTAACTAATTTCCTTTAGTTTTTTTTTTTTTTTTTTTTTTTTTTTTTTTTTTTTTTTTTTAGAAATTCATTCATTATTTCAATCAAATTTCTAAGGTTCACTTTCCCACAAGATCAAATGAGACCTCACCCTATGGAAAGAGGTTATCATATTTTTTTGTGCAAAGATAATTTTTTTTATGTTTGATTTAGAAATTTTATACTTAGCCATGTGTTTGTGCGCAGCGCAGATAGGAAATAATAAATAAAGAGAAAAGTGTGAAGAATGAAAAGAAAAGAGATATTTCAGTACCGTTGAGTCGGTATTTCAACCTGTGGGTGAGGGAAGGAGAAAGATGTCCTCTTGCTGAGCAGCATTAAGTAAAGAGAAAGGTTACATTGAAAACACAATGCTTGCTTTGTTTATGTTTATTTGTGTAAACTAAAATTGATTAGTCACGAATTTATTCGTACTGGTTTTTATACACGAGTATCACGTTTTGAAACGGTCGAGAGAAGAATGTAAACATTTCGCATGTAATTTTTCACAAGATTGATCAAGAGTTGGAAAGGAGAGTTTATGTTGCTGAAATGTTGAAGCAGCATAATTTTGGTAATCTTTGATTTTTATTTTTTGCTAATTTTAGTCATTTTGTGATTTTTAGGGCAATTTTGGACCATATTTGGTCATTTCAATGACAATTTGGTTATTTTTAGTAATTTTTATCATTTTTTTCAGTAGTTTTAAGACATTTTTTGGTAAATTTTTGTCATTTTTGGCCATTTTAAAGTGATTTTAAGCTAATTTTGGACTATGTTTGGTTATTTCAATGTTAAAGTAATAGCACACCAAACATAGATGTTGAAATACAACCAAAAATTCTTACTCAATGAGACTGTGTCATGATATATTAGCACTAAACCAAGCTGAATTAGGAGATAGTTAACTCTAAATTCTTGCCACATTAGTTGTACTCAAAAATAAAATAAACTTGAGTTTAAATAGTATTGGTGATGTAAGTCAAGTTTATTTTTCTTTTTAAATTTTACACTATTCACCTGATAGCACTATTTTTCTTGTAGCCATGTTTTTGCCATTAAACTTTACAAATTGCCAACTTTGGAAATTTCATTACAGATATATCTGATAATAAATTAAAGGGTTTTAGTTTCATTTCATTATTTATTTACTACAAAAGGCATTTAACCAGAACTAGGCATCACATTACATGTGCTTAAGAAAGTTCAGTTATGGTTCAATTGTTCATACATTCTATTTAAATTGTTTCTGCTACACTCAAGCACAGAATTGCTCCAACTGCTATGTAATTTTAGTGGCATAGGTTCAAGGAATTTATGAACACTAAAACAATCATTTACATGCACTTATTCATGACCAACATCTTTAAATTCAGTACTAAGAAGTCAGTTTCTAACTTCTCAAACTCCAAACATAAAATCATATATCATTCATGCTCTGGGAACATAAAATTAAAGGTGTATGTTGAGGTTATTAGGGTCATTGTGGCTATAAAACACTGCTACCAAGTCATTTTAACACCCTGTTCATGTAGCTAAGAAACTGGGAGGTGGTCAACTACACTGCAAGCGTTTATCTCTACTTGTTTTCAAAATTACAATCCTTCATGACTTGTCTAGACAATTGGCAACTATGCAATCAGCAACCAATGAATTACCCTAATCAATCCAATTGTATATCTAAGCCTTGAAGGTATCTCAAATAATTCTTAGAATGAGTAACAGTAACAGACTTAGTTCTAATTTTGAAAAAAGTTTGGTTCTTGCATTTCTCAATTGATGAATAGTACTGACTACTGAGCATTCTTTTCTCATGTAGTCTTATTGTAAGATTACATGAAGTAAATGTTAATGGAATGGGCCCATTGCATCCGGCTCACTAACAATTGTAATCATAAGAATGTGCTTAACTCAAACTGGAAAATACCGGTACCGGTAGCAATATTTCTGGTGCCACTGTAGCTTTGCTTAATTAAATTGGGATTCAAAATATGTCGATGATTCAAATGACAAAACATAAAATCTTTACAGGATTCGATTCATCGAGAGCTGGTAAATCAAAATCTGCAATAATTTTTAGATTTTGTGATTTGAATCACTACAACATTTCAGTTCGAATTTATACGTTTTATCCACTTACGTATATCATGACACGTTTGGGTCGGGCAAGTAAAAATTTTGCTATGTTATTAGTTATTACAAATTATTTTCATGTTTATGGCCAGTCATTTTACACCCTGTGCATACGCCTCACTCAACCTGCTCTAGGTACGACGTACGACACTGTTTGCAAGATCTTATTAATGCGATTGAGTATTCTGTTTTCAGTTATTTTCATTCTTAGTTTAAGTTAAGCACTTGTTAGTAAATTTGTATTGAATACACATAGGGCCGATGAGTTTAGCAATACTTTCAACATTGGTTAAAATGTTAAAACTCCAGTTAACTTTAACTTTCGTTGCTGCAACCGGTCCTAGTCTTATGCCAGTTGGCAATACTGAGACCAGCAGAACCAAAGTTAAATTACGTTACTTCAACTTAAAATTGACTTACAAGGCTAAGTTCACACATGCAATGGACATAGTGGATAGACGTAGCACTTTCTACAGCTACTACCTATTTATTACGTCTACTTATTACGACAACTGCATGTGTGAAACTTAGCCTTAGGGAAACATCTACAATACATGTAACAACCAAATAGACAATCTACAAAGAAGTGATACTCATGCCTAAGACCAGTACTTTCTGCACCCACTTGACTACCTGTCGGGTTATAATATCTCGTTAAAGGATGTATGGGATCTTCTGGTAAGGTCATATTGAACTCCAAACACCCATGAGGGTCTAGTCCCAGATCCAGAATATCACCAGGACTGTATTTTCCGTAAATGTCTTCTCGGTGCAACAACTCATCGCACGGATCCACGGATTCGTCCACCGGATACGGTGTCGGATACCTAGACCGTTGCGTAGTCGTTCGCTGGTTTCGTTCGAAGTAGCTCCCAGTGACATAACTTCTATTGGCCCACACGGTCCTGGAATAATGACTGGTCACTGTTTCTGGTTGTTGCCTTCCAGACTGTCTGTGAGTTTCTCGATGATGGGTTTCGGTTTGCCGGTAGCTGGTTTGGTGCTGGCTTTGCCTGCTTCTGTCATAGTCCACATCTTCCAAGTGCTTTGTTCTTGGTGTTGAATATCTTCTTCGATGATGGCTCCTATGTCTTCGCTCTTCTCTTTGCCGCTGTCTCAGGTCTTGTCTCGAGTCATCACTCAAAAACTCGTCCAGGGTGAGATCATCATCATTTCTAACCCTTGTTTTTGCTTCTCTGACTATGGAAACAGTTGACAAGTGACAGCAAACCGGTGAATTGTGTTAATTCCAGTTTAATCACAGATCAGTCGAGTTTACACTTTTAATTTGTTTATATCCCACACCATTGTCAACGCGAATGGCATTAGTCGGTGGACTCAGTCAATATTTGCACTTGTGTAAGTCAAGTTTAAATCAAAATTTTACACACATTTGGCAACCATTTTGTCAAGGTAAATATAAAAAAAAATATGAATGTGTTTGAGAAGTCTCGAACCAATGATACGTAATACAACATATGCATTGTAAGTTGTATTGGTTCCTGATTTTAGGTTTGAGTTTTCTGTTATGTGGCAGGTCGCGTTATGGTCAGAGTATCCGCTGACGACCTTAAGCAGTATTTCTCCTCCTTTTCCTTACTTGAGAACACCACTTACGCAGCATTCGATTTTACACATGTGCAAATAATAAACGAACCCACCTATTGTATGTTTAATTCTCGGTTTATTCAAGTAAGGAGTATTTTAATTTAGTTAACTGTTTAGTTTATTAAGTCTGTTTTTTAGTGGTTTAGGATCTAGTTATGTTCGCACGAGTTTAAGGTTTTATGTTTATTTTGATCATTATGTTACCGTTACAATAAAGCAATTAATTTATTCAATGCTTAGATGTCTACCTTACCTTTATATTCATCTATGCGATCAGGTTTTCTTCTTTGACCTGATATTTCACCTGGAAGTAGAAAAATATCAATAAATCTTTGCTTTTATTTTCATTTTAACCACAATGACGTAATTTCTCTGCTTTCACACCACATCCTGCCACCTGTTGTTGACATAACAAAGTTAAACACAAACAAATGGCATCACCAAAATTAGCTGCAGCATGGCGTTGAAGTTTGAAACAAATGTCAAATTTCAACACCAGGCGCCACAGCACTTAGCCCAACATGAGAGAATGTGATAATTATATCAAATCATTTTCTAATGTTGTCTATTATTAGACAAAAAAACAACAAAAATCACTAAATTCAATTAAATTTCAATGCAACACTATCACCAAGTGAAACATTTAAATAAAAATGCACTCCATGCGTCATAATTACGTAACAAACACCCTGTAAATGTTAAAGCTCTAGTCTATGCATTTTAAACCTTCAGACTGTAACTTGACACATGTGAACTTCTACTCCCATTTTTTTCAAACCTCTTTGATGTTTTTACCCTCATTTTTTTCCCTCAAAAAAGAAATTAAAATCTATTTTCTATACAATCTTTAATAATTTATGTAATAATTTAAAATAACAAAATCCTAAAAAGATATTTTATTTTAGGATATATTATATTATTAATAATAAAAAAATAAAATGAAAAAATAAAATTTCAAAATTGAAACGTAAGTAAAAAAAATATTTTTTTTATGCTGAAATTTTTTCTTCAAGTTTCAATTTTGAAAACCCAAACTTTGATCCAATTTCTGATGGTCAAGGTTAAATGCAAGAAAAAAAAAATTAAGAAATGTATCCTGTGATTTGGAATAGGCCTAATTTTAATATATTTCAATATATCTACAACATTTTAACATTAAAACAAGGTAACAACAAAAGTATTAAATCTAGAGCTAAAAAAGATGTCCTTGGATAAGATATAAATGGATTATTAATATAAAACTATCCTAATCATAAAACAAATAAAAGGTATCTTTGAAAGTACAACCAAGTTAATACCCATTATTGACACTAGGGATCATTTCAAAGCCAGTAAAACGAACAATCTCAAAAAATCCCATCGCAAAAAAAAAAAAAAAAATTAATTTCAAATTTATATAATTATTTATTTTCATTAACATCATTTTTAGGACTATCCATGTGATTTAAAATGGAGGTTAATTGGCGCTCATTTGACCGTGGGCCATCCTTGTTTGGCGTTGCTTCGCACACCCTCGCCTATTATGGATATTACATTAAACAGGAAGAACCATTTGCTTCTTTTTTCACTTTTTCTCAACTCCACCCAAACATCAACATCAAAAAAATTTCAAACGAGCAAAAAATCAATTGCAAAAACGAGAAAATTCACAAATCACTGACTAAATCGAGAAATTTCAATTTCTTTTTTACATTTTTTTTTTTTTTTAATTTTTAATTTTTTTATCTGTTTTTGCAGATATCAAGAGTTGAATCGTCTGATGAACTGAAAAGAGGTGAACTTTCTCGTTTTTTAAAAAATAGAAAATATATTTTAAAAAAAATTAACTACCTTCAACATGTAGAAATAAAATTAGGCCTAAAATGAGGACACTGGTCAGTGTAAAATGATAAATCCACGTTGGTGGGCCCATGTCTTGCTGACCCCCTCAAGTGGGACAAAATAAAACCCAACCACAGTTGGGGGTGAGTGAAAGTTCAAAGGTCCTGCAGTTTTCGTCAGTCTTAAAATCTGGAAAATAATTTTAAAAAAATAAAAAATATATAAATTTTACAAATTTTAAAAACTAAACTTTCTTTAAAAATATTTCAATTTTGATAACAATATTTATTTTTTAAAAAAGAAAAATTTTGCGTGTAAAATATTTTTAAAAGTGAAAAATTTAGAGAAAAATCGGAAAAAATTTATAAAAAAATTAAGTAAAATGTTAAATGTTTCCATGTGCAATTTGTTGCTATATTTTTTTAATTTTTCCCTCACTTTAATTACTGTGCACTTTCTCCCGCTCGTTGCGAGTCGTTCCTAAAAACTGGCTACAAAGACGTGCACGAATGCGCGGGCATTTTTCGCGAATCGAATCATTTCTGGTCATTACTTACGGTTTAGATTAATAAGAACTCCGAGTGCGGCCAGTGGGCGTCTCAGTCCCAATTAAACTGAGCGACAGTGAGAGACTGCTGATATCACTGTCGTGAACTATTTACCATACACTGCACATTGAACATTCCTGAGCACAGATTCGTTACGTTATCTCGTGTGACGGTGCTGTGTGGCAGTTGAGAATTTCTTACGTCATTTCAGACTGTGAAGCGGTAAAAGCTGGGAAACATTAGTTACGGTCTTTTCGGCTAATTTTTTTTTCTTAGGGGAATAAATGAAGTGAAATTAGGTTTTATTTGTGTTGTTTGTTGGGTTTTTTTTTTAGGTTTGGGGGTTGGGTGGGGAAAAAGTGCCCGGAAACGCCGATACGGGAAGAGAGAAATGGGAGCGGTTTTTGGTTTCTTGGTGGGTTGTGGGTTTTGACGATAGGCGGGGTGAAATATTGGGTATGTTTATGAGATATGTTTTGTCAAGTTTGTGTTTAATAAAGTGATTATAATTAAGGAAATTATTAAGTTTATTGATTTAAAGAGGTTGTTAGACATTTTATTTAGATTTTTTATTGTTTTAGTTTGAGGTAGAAATTTTTAAAATAAAAGTTGTAATATGTTCTTTATTTTCTGTGTAAAGTAAAGATATGTTTACAATGTTTACTTGTTTTTCGAAGATAAGGAGTTTTCGAATTTTTAAGCTTGTTTTACAGTAAACCCCATTACTGCTATCGCCATCTAGTGGTAAAAATTGAAAACCGACGATGAATAGATTATTGAGTTTCTTGTCCCAAATCGGTTTATAAGTTTTTCAAAATTTTTTTTAATGATTTTTTCGATATTTTATTTCATAACTTATACGTCACAGAAAATAAAAATTAATAAACAACCGATTTGACTCCTGACATCTAGTGACGAAATTTATCTTTAATAAAAAGCCAAACCTTATTATAACGGTTCCTGCTTATAGAAAAAAATAAAAACCTCCTTTTACACCGAAGTTTCCAAGCCTTTTTAAAACTTGGCACGCTGAACATCTCGTTATTATTATATTTTATTAAAATTTATTGAAAACTTGCATTTGTTATTTCAGTTTTTTATACCTACCTTAATTACACACTTAAAAACAAGATAAAAGCTGAAATTAAAAGAATAATCATTAGATAAAACTATACTTCATATTTTTCCCAAAAGATGGCGTTATTACTGCAATACAGTTATAAAAATCCAAAATAAGCCTAAAATTTTCTTTCATTAAAACTCAAACCTATTTTAATAATATTTTAGTAAACAATCAAACAATCAGTGGATCAATCTTTTTCAAAGTTAATTATAATTAGAAAAAAAAAAACCTAGAAAAAACAAAATTCAATGTGCTTCACTTCCGGTTGTATCTTGTCATCAAATTCATGAAAAGAAATTCACCCACAATATCAATTTGCAATATCAATATCAGTCTTCTTTAAAAAAATTGGAAACTCAATCAACAATATTCAATACCCAGAATGCAAATCAGATATTTTTCCAAAATCAGCATCAAACAATGCTATGTCCATTACTTCACTTTAAATCACCTAATAGAAATAAAAAATAAACTTTATGTAACCAATTTTTCAAAATAAATTAAAAAAAATAAAATTACCAATTTAAAATACATCTAAAAAACCAGTGTAGAATCTTCCAAACTGAACTGTTACATTGTTGAACAACTTCCAAATGAAGGATAAACCTGTTAGAATTTTAAAGTCCACATCCTCTATTAAAAACCAATAAGAAAATGGCACATCCTGGTGACATAATTCGAAAATAAATTGAAATTAATTCAAATGACGTCGTAATGAGACGTTTGTAATGAATATTGTTGATGGACAACTCACAAGTCAGTAATAAACATGATAATTTCCTACAAAACCATCGTAAAACATCCACCATAACAATGGCAATTACCAACAATAACTAGAAATTGTTGCATCAACACCAAATGTGGACATAACCCAATTCAAAAGCACTACATTCACACACTTCCGTGCAGAAATAACATATTTTCACTCAATCGGGCCCGATCGGAGCAATAAAAAGACACAAATATGATGTAAGAAGTGAGAGCAATCGTAATCCAAACTAACACCAACATTTTGCCCTATCGTTATGGCGGGATCACGCACGTACGTAACTGTTAACGGTAAAAACTGCAACGTGCCGCATTCTCATCTTTCCCAATATTCAGCATTAAGCGCCGGTTAACGCAAAATGGAAAAAACAAAACAAAACTGCTCAATAACGAGTCGAAACTTGTTGTTTGTGCTTTAATCGCAGGTGCTGACAAGTGTGTAAAAATACAATTTTTGGTGTACAAATTTAAAATGAGTGAAAAAATAACATTTTGTAGTACAAAATAATAATAATAATAATATTAATAAAAAAATCACAGGTTTGAAATTAAAAACGAAATTTAAGCGTCATCATGCTTTGATCTGCAGAAAAGACAATTTCCTTCTTGTAGAAGTTGTAATTCGTAGTCTTCGGTGTGGAATAACTTATAAAAAATAAAAAAATAAAAATTTTGATTTAAATATTTAAAAATTCGTTTTTTATAATTTTTATTTTATTTTTACCTTATTACAGGTAGGGCAACGTGTGATGGAAGTGACATCTGGCATCAAATTCCTGAAAAATTGAGTCCGTAAAGGTGAGGGCCACGTGCACATGATGATATCAGAGGGATCCATCGTGTGCAAAGTCGCTCTGTTGACCACGACAGGTGTGAATTCGGTGCCCCCTTGCTGCAAAATCAAAAAATAATAATCAATTATTTCTTTACAATAAATTTATAATTCTTGTTTTGGGGTAAGGATAAAATGGCAATGACCACTTTACCCTTTTAATTACCTGTTTTGATTATTTCATCACGAAATGACCCTTATGTAGGTCACCACTTGTAATAAACAACCCTTTATTGACTACATTTCCCCCTATATGCACTTCGGCTAAAAAAATGAGGGATGAAACTAACGGCCTTTCGATGATTACAATTTTAATGTGTCAAAGAGTTGCAACACCCACAAACAAATTAAAAAATAAAAAATTAAATAATTCTTAAAATCTGAATAAAATCACATTTTTAATTTTCCCCCATAAATGTGATAATTGGCAATAGATGGCGGTATGCTGCCCCCCCTAGGTGACATCGTATGAAACAAACACGACAGGTGTGTGTTTATTTTTTGAAGTTTTTTACTGGGAAAAAAATATTAACATTTTCTGTTACATTTTCATGGACTTGATAATAACTTTGAGTTTTTAGAGTCCAAAGTTATTGGGATCTAAAATCGTGCCACTTGAAAGTCACATATCCCATTACTTTAAAAACTCAATTTGATTTTTTTTTTTTTTTTTTTGTGGGAAAATAATCCGGGGATTTTAAATGGGTAATTAAACTTGGACAAAGCAAATAATGTTTTTTTTTCTGTTTTTTTTTTTCTTTCTTTACTTTAAATTAACTTTTAAAATCTTTTTTTTAAATTTTTAACAGTGGTAGCCATTTTGGGTCATTCACTGAATTCCTCACAAACAAACTCAAAATAAATCCCCATCTGTTGTCTGTTTCCCAGACAAAAACAACTCCCCTCTGTAATCTCACAAGAAATAACCTTGAAGAAACGAAAGTGAGTCTCTCCCTTATCTTTCATCTCACCCCCTGACCTCAGGCGCATTCTTGTGACTCACTGTACCACTTACATCAAAACCCACCGTGGCCTTAACACATTTTTACGTCAAGTCTATGTTAATGACGTGAGGGGTGGGCAAATCATCTTTTATGCAACACACACACCCTATTTTCCATTTCCTTCCATTTTTTTTTTGGAAAAAATAAAAAAAAATAAAATTATTTTACTCACTTCAAAACTCATGAGTTGTGCTGTGAACGGATCAGCGCCGTCTTCCATCGAATAAACCTCACCAATTGTCATCGTTTGCACATCTATTTAAAAATTACAAATTTTTTTTAAATTTTTAAAGATTAATTTTTTTTTTTACCCCCAGAATTATCTTCCCGCCACTGATCAGGTAAATCGCCATTCGGAACATGCGATGGTTCGGACTGAATCAGCCGTATCGCTTCTTCGTCGCTTATCCCCTCTTCCAAGATGAATTCCACCACCGGCAGGACCTCTGAAAGTAAAAATTACGTCATTCATTAAACAGTTTTTGTTTATAATTTTCCATCTATACCGTAAGAAACAAATGCGTGAACGAAGGGTTGCAGGCAGTTGATGCATTTGTTTCCCCGGTTGCTTTGAAGCGGGTTCGTGGTTGAGCATCGATAACACAACAACAGAAGTTCCTAGACAGATTTTTTTAAAAAATTAATCAAATCAAAATTTCAAGATTTTTATTTTAATTTTACCTCTGCATCATGAAAGGGTTTCGATCGAATTGTTAGTGCACCCAAGTCGATCAACTCTTGAAACCGCGGAGGTATTCGCAACTGCTGCAACTTCTCGAAGGTGAATCGTGCGAGTTTAAAAGCCCCCAAACTCCTACTTTGCTTCGCTAATGCATACAGAGTCGCCACTTTCGATATACCATCGGGGACAGACTGAGTCATTTCGTTGACGAGAAATCGAGCGATGTTAAAAAGCGTTTCCGGTTGACACGATGTAAACGGCTCATCCTAAAAAAAAAAAATTAATTTAAATAAATAAATAAATAAATAAAAATAAAAATTTATCTTATCAACAAAACTTGCAATAAATCTCTGGATTTTATGATACGCGTGATACATATCAGCATTTCTATAATTCAACTTGAACTTCTCCACCATCTTCTCATCTTCCTTCGCCATATCCAAACACTGCCGTGCCAACATCCAGTAATAATATCCAGCATCGTCGAATCTGTTCTCATTGACTGCATTCAGAGTGAGCTGCTCGAGCACCCTCAGCGCCTCGTCCTGCCGTCCGGCTTTGTGAAACGCCTGCTGGGCATCGACGAACCGATCGTTCTCCGCCAACCACTGAGCGTATGGAAGATAAACTTCGTTTCTGAATTCAGGGTTCTGCTCTGCCAAAATGAACGCTTCGTCCCACTGCTCAACGTCCACGTGCAGCTTGACCAACGCTTCCATGTCCCCGATCTTGCGGTACATGTCCGCGGCACTGGAGAATTGATCGTGCTTCTGGAAATAGACGGCGCACAGTGTCAGTGCTTGTCGGTCAGCTTTGTCCAGCTTACGGGACACTTCGGTCAATCTAAAACAAAAAAAACAAAAATTAATATTTTTTATCTATGAAAATAAATTTTCAATTTTACTTATCGATCCAGCCATTTTCACCGATTATTTCAATCGCTCTGATCGTTTCGCCGGCCGTTAAGAACATCTCGACCGCCGACCGCGCATCGTTCGTGCTGTTGGCCCACTCAGCCTTCTTCTTGATCAAATTCTTCTTGTCCATGCCTTCATCTGCACCCACGAACTCCTGCGCTTGGTCGAACATCCGGAGATCTGTGTACATAACCATGGCTCTCGACTGAAGGCCCGCTTTCTTAAACAACTTCGCCGCTTCTGAGAATTTCCCGCGATAGGCATAGATCTCTGCCAAAAACACCATATCTTCGGTTTCCCCTCGCGGCCGTTCCTGTAATTAAAGAAAAATTAAGTAACTCTCTTAACTGACGGGTAATAACTCTATGTATACTTCAATTGCGCTGATCAGATCGAGGAATCTTAGATCTCTCAGCCGCGAAAAAGCAGCTTTTGCTATGCTCAAGTTAAACTCCTCCAGCGCCATGTGCGCCAGGGCCTTCCAATCGGCCTCAGTGACCCCCAGACAAGCCACCGAATAGGCTTCATTAAACATTTTCTTCTCGAGGTACTGATACATCGTCGCCGACTGCGGTACGTCAACGGTTGTCATCGAGTACACGTGGAGACAGAATATTTTCGACCCGCAGAAACCAACCACAAAACCCTAAAAAAAAAAAAAAAAATTTAAATTGAAAATAACTTTTAAAAATATGTACAAAATTTATCAAAAAAAACCTGTAATTTCTGTTGATGCAAGGGGAAATTCCTCGCTTTTATATTCAGCGTGTTGTTTCCAGAGAAACACAACATATCATCAGACAGCAAATTCCACGCCACGCTGTTTGCGTTTGGTTCTTGGTATAGCAACTCTTTGCTATCAACATCATAAACAAGACACGTGTTGTGTTCGTCAACTACCGCCAACTTCTTCCTCGAGCAGTTCAAATCCAAACATCGAATCGCCGACGGTACCTTGAGGACGTGCACCGGAAAGGGGTTATGTATGAAAATCTTCAACACTTGTCCACTCTTGAGTCCGATAAGAAGTCCTTCTTGCCCCGCCGGACCGCCGATAACTTTGATGTACCTGATCAGCGAGTCCATTAGCCATTCCTGCTCCTTCACGCCGTTGAAGTTGATGCATTGTAATTTCTTTTCCTGACATAAAACTATATGTTGCATGCAGACCACTAGGAGGTTACAATCGAATTTTTGCGTTATTTTGTCCTTGAGCCGGTAGTGCATGTCGTTCGAGTCGACGTTGAAGAGTTCGTAGATGATGACGCGTTCTGGTAACTGTACGGCCAATCTGTGTTTGTAAATCGCGATTTTCTTGACGAGGTCGCGACATTTGATTTTTACTTTCTGGTCGGTTAAAAGGTGCTGAATGACCACATCTGTCATGTTGTCTCTAAATGCGTATCGTTCTCTGTATAGACCGTGAACGGTACCAAAAAACATCTGGTAATAAGCGACGGTGCCGTCCTGGCAGCCGATTGCGATGTAGTTGCCGTCTTGCCTCGCTTCCGAGCACCAAATCCACGATGTGTGTTCGATGATGGAGCCCAAAGAGACACCCTCTTTGGTGAATAATACTGTTTGTCTGTTCGAACCGCTGATGAGAATGTATTCGCCGTTTGCTATATAGCGCACGCAGCATGGGTCGAAGCCGAGAGAGCGGTCTTTTCCGATCTGTGGTAGAAATGGAATTATTCAATTAGGTGAAGGTGACTTATTTTGGGGGTATTTATTTAATTTTTATACTGTACCTGTTTTCCACTCAGTTGGTAAAATGATAAATTTTGGCCCCAGTCTGCAACGCAAAGAATGTCGTGAGGTTCGTTTCTAAAAAATCAAAAATTGTTCATTTTTTACTTGATTTTTTTAAGGTTTTTAACTTTTTTTTAGGTTTTAAAAATGTAAAAACCATGGTATCGTGCAGGTGGAAAAATAATGACTACTACCCGCATAATACTCATGGTGTAAATTATAGCGGGAATTTCATGATTTTACGAGTTTAAATTTCAGCTTACTTGTTCGGACTCCATGACAATGACCATATGGGACAAAATTGATTGATACTGCGTTCGATTTTCAACTTTTCATCACCATTCTAAACCCAAAAAATCAAAATAAATTAAAACAACGCTTAAAATATACTTTAAAAACAACTCCACCTTATTTCTAATAGATATAACTCCTGAATACAGCCCAAGAGCGATATATTGTCCATCATTCGTCCAACTACAGCACGTAATCCGACTACTAACTTTAGTTTTCTGCACTGATTTTTGCTGCGGCGACCACAAACCGAAATCAGAAACGGCGCAACTCGCCAAACTGTGTGTTATGGGGTTATAAGCGAGACATTGAATCGCATCACCATGTCTTAAATTAAAAAAAAAAAAAAATAAAATAAATTTTACTTTTCAATATACTGCATCGATTCTTACGAGTATTTCAAAATTCCTTCTAATTTAGTCGTCCAGATGATGACAGTTTTATCGGCCGACCCAGATGCGAATCTTTTGCCGTCGTTTGCATAACAAACGCAATAGACCGTATCTTTGTGACCTTTTAACGGTTGGATTAGAGTGCCATCGTTTGTATCGTATACCAAAACACGCGAACCGGCCGCTACTATCAGCTGTGTTCCATCAGGATTTAAAGTTAGGTCATAAATACTGTCAAGAAATTAAAAAAACGTTATACAGCAAAATTTATTGAAATCAAGATTTTACCATTGTTCCGTTTCGTCTCGATCTTGAACTTTATCGAGCCAAACAGCAGAAGCCCGCATGTTTTTCTCAATATTCGAGTTAAAAAGTAAATAAAAATGCTATCACAACATGCCGATGTTTCTATGGTAACAAAGGGATCGATATGAGACGAACGGCGGGACTTGGTTACATTTGAATTAAAAAGCACCCGATAGTGAAAAAATACCATTAGGTTTATAATTCTAACTTGTTTTTCTGAATTCAGTCAACAATAAACACTTTTTCTGACTTAAACGCTGAAAAGATGTTTCGAATCTATTCCACAGCACCATCTAGCGAGAGGAAGAGGAATAGAACTAGCGGTGAAGTGATGTGTGGTCTACTTGCGTGAAATAGAATGACGTCATTAGCCATCGCACCCTTGACAGCAAAACACCGAAGCACAGAAAATGGCGAGTGAATCTTGAACAACAAAGGCCTGCGTCAGACGAGGTTAGTAAGGAAAATGAGCTACTTGATCGCACCCAACAGTCGAAATTAGGGCTAAAAATAATCGATAGATTATCCATATCGCAATATAATCTACATGTGTCCATCTTAACCACCCCAAACCCTGTCTTTTCCACCTTGCGAAATAATGCAATACTCATCCGAGCCGGAAAAGTGTTATAAATATTCAGGTTAATTTAAAGAGTTAATTAAAACCCCTCAGAAATTAATTATTCAACTTAAACGTCGATTTAGAACCGAATTTTTAATCACAACTCCCAAAACTATCTTTGAAAAAAATAATTTTTTGTTTGAGAAAAACAGTAATGAGAAACCGATGCTGTGATAATAGAACACAATTAACGTTAATTTTGATATTTTGCAGGTATTTCGGCTTTCCCAGATCTCAGAAGTAGGAAAAATGGAGAATGACGATGGCCGAGTGTATCTTATGCCACCGACTTGGCCCAACCAACAATCTCAGATGGATCCCGGTAATGAGATCTGAAATTCGAGGTTTCAGAAAAAAAATCTCAGAATTTAAAGGGGCTGAAAGGTAGATGAGGGTATTAGGTGAAGTTGAGCCAATGAGAATTATACTTCAATTTGCTTCGAGAGATGATTCGTTGCGTGATACACAAGACAAGTTGAAACCTCGAGTATATAAAGTTGAGGGTTTTCTCAATCTCAACGCCCAGTTTGTGTGCGAGCAAGTGGGAATCAGACCTGCGAGTTCTGTGATGGCAGATGAGTGAGTATTTTTGAGTTTTTTCTCAATTTGTTGCGATTTTCCACGTTGCTTTACGTGGAATTTGATCTGTTGTGGTGAAAACAGAGCTCAGTTGACCTGTTTTTGATGAATATTTGAGATTTTCGTGGGGATATGTATATATATTTTGATTCTGAGATGTTTTCAAAACAAATTTGGGAATTTTGAGTGTAATTTTTTTGTGTGTGAAAAAATCTAATTAAATTTATATATATTTTTTTACTTTGGCTATTGACTGACGAGGCTCGCAGTGTTACCCACATAACTCGTAACCTGGAACCATAAAGCATTTAAATGGGCTCATTTCAAAACCCTCACTTTTTTCCCCCCAGGTCTCCCCCTGTTGTTTATTTATTTCCCAGGGCTATGTTTTAGTATTATCATTTCAATTACATTAAAAATTAAAATTCAGTCTTACATCAAGAATTATAAGAATTATGATTGAATATTTTGCCCTAAAAAAATAAAATTAAAAAAGTTAATGAAATATTTATTTCAAATTCCACTGATTCCACCTGGGGTTAATTGGCTTTCTTTTTTTATTATTTTGATGGTGGGAAATATTCAGGTGAATGTCAAAAAAAAAAAAAATGGTGTCGTATAATTTTCCTATACAAAAAATTAAAAACTTAATGGCACAGTTTACACCAAAGGGTCTCATTTGACCCAGACAAAATGTTAATTTAAAAATTTCTTTTAATTTCTTTAAAAAAAAATAAACTTCGAATATTTTCACGGTCACTAGTGTCATTAAACACATTTTTAATTTTTTTTTATTTTTTATTTCCCCACCAGGTGCTTCAAATTTACAAATGGATCCGAAACTAGAAGAGAATAAAAAGCGAATGGGCTACCCGGACTGCTCGCAATCGAACAAGCGTGCCAAGACGAACCACTCGTTCACGAAGCCCGGCATGGGAATGGGCAGCATGAGTCCGTACTACGAACAAACGAACGACAAATGCTTCAATCCGTACACTCAGTGGAACAACCCATCTATCCCGCCGTCCACCCCCGGCTCTACGTACATGCCGGGCACCATGAACACTCCCGGGGCGTGGAGCGGCTATCAGCACCACCAGATGGTCCCGCCGACGGCGCACTCCAACAACCCGCCGTCCACGATGTCGCTGCCGCCCGCCTCGCTCGACCCGATGAAGGCGTACACGAGCCAGTCGTACTCGCCGTTCATGGCTGACAACAACCTGATGGGCCAGCAGTCGCCCTGGGGTCCGCAGTCGATGCACCCGTGCTGGCCAGACATGAAACCGTATGGGCATCACCAGCGGATGATGCCGCAGACGCCGATGCATCAGCCGTATTCGCAAAATACAGCTTCCATGAGTGGGTATGCGGCGCAACCGATGATGGACCCCATGATGGCCGGTGGATTCTATCTGAACGCGTACGGCAAGCAGCAGCAGATGAGTCCGCCGCAGCAGCAACAGCAGCAGCAGCTTCAGCAGCTGCAGCCGCAGATGGCAGAGGAGGCTATGGGGCTCAAGATGGAGGAACAGGAGAGGAGTGATGACATGTATACCCAACCCCAGCAACAGCAACAGCCGCAGCAACAGCAGCCGCAGCAACAACAACAACAACAACAACAACAGCAACAGCAGCAACAGGGGAAAAGCGAGTCGAAGAGCAAGAAGAAGAAGGGGAAGAAGGAGGAAGGAGGGAGCAGCGACGAGGACGATCAATCAAAAGGCGGGAAGAAACAGGGCAACCGGCGACGAAACATTCGCGAGATCCTGACTGACGACAAACTGGAAGCGGAAACGCTCACGGCGCAGAAAGAGGAAATGGAGCGCAGGCAGCGACTGCACATCCAGATGCGCACGCAGCAAGAGATGATGATGCGCCAACAGCAACAGCAGCAGCAGCAGCAGCAGCAACACCAGCAGCAGCAGCAGCAGCAACAACAACAACAACAACAACAGCAGCAGCAGCAGTTCATGTATCAGCAGCAGCAACAGCAGCAGCAGCAACACCAGCAGTGGATGGAGCAACAGAGAGCGGAAGCAGCACGGCATAGTTTTGCAATGGCGCGGCCACCTGCGCCATGGCAACCACCGCAGCCACAACCTGCTCAGATCTCGACCCAGTTGCCGCCGGCACCCCCTGCGCCTAGCCTGCCCTCGCCGCTCGAGAAGCCCGAGGCGGCTTCGTCCGTCGCCGTCCCCAAACTGGCCGCCGCCGCCAGCCCGGCAGCGGCCTCCGCGGCGCCCCGCTCACCGCCGTACACGAGCGCGGCGTCGTCGGCGGCCGCCGCGGGCGTCCTGAAGTGCGAGGTGGCGGCGGCGCCCACCCCGCTCGCACCGGCGCGGACGAGCGCGAACGCACAACCGACTCCCATTGCTGCTGAAGCGACGCTGGCGAAGCAGGCGGCCTCCTTGGTACCGACAGTGCCGCCATCGACCAAGTCAGTGGTGACAGTGTCGCAGAAGAAGGACGACGTGATCCTGGTTGGGAGCAGCAGTGGGAGCAGCGAAAGCGAAACCGAGATGTCCGAAGAGGAGGAATCGGAAGCGGGAGACGGCGGTGTTGCTGCGGGGGCACGGCGCATCAAGAAGGACGTGATCGACATCAGCTCGTCCGAAGAGGACAACGACGTCGTGATGGTTTCGAGCGATCAGTCGGACCAGGAAGAGACAGAAGAGATAAGCGACGACCCGAACAACAGCGGCTCGCACACCAACGACGCGTTCAATCAACCCGATCACCAGGGGAGGGTGTTGGTGAATGTTGGACACCCGATGGACGAGCAGGACATCTTCCTTGCCAACCAGTGCGCGAGGGTCTGCAAGATGCACCAGATTGGAGGCATTCGATTCCTGTTCGATAACTTGGTTGAATCGCTGGAGAGATACAAGAAGAGTGCTGGCTTCGGCTGTATTTTGGCACATAGTATGGGACTGGGAAAGACATTCCAGGTAATTATAAAATAAAAAATTCGAAATTTTTTTAATTTTAATTGTTTACATTTTTTTTTAATAGTTGGTTTCCTTTATCGACATATTTCTACGCCACACAACCGCACACACGGTGCTCATCATCGTTCCCATCAATACGATCCAGAACTGGGTGGCGGAGTTCAACATGTGGCTGCCCCTACCAGAAGACGTGCCACCCTACCTCATAGAGAGCGGCGAAGTCAGATCGAGAAATTTCGCTGTCCATGCACTAAATGATAACGTGAAAGGCGTTGAAGCAAGAGCAATGGGAATAAGTGAGCGACAAACCTCGGGATCACATTATACAAATTTTTTAACAATATTTTTTATTTATTTTTTTATTTATAGTTGAATGGCAAAGCAAAGGCGGCGTGTTGCTGATCGGCTACGAGATGTACCGACAATTAGCTTTGTGCAAGAACCTCCCGTTTAAGAATAAGAAAAAGAAGGGAAGTAAGCATGAAGATGCAACTCCGCTCGATGCTGAAAGCGAGAAGAAAAATAAGGACTTAGTCGAAGGTTGGGTGATTTGTATAAAAGTGTTGAAATTGATTTTTTATTTTTTTTTTTTTTAAATAGCTATTCAAAAAGCGCTCGTGAGACCAGGCCCTGATTTGGTTGTGTGTGACGAAGGACATCGAATCAAAAACTGCCATGCAACGACGTCGCAAGCACTCAAAAATATCAGAACCAAGTAAATAAAATTAAAAAATAAAAGAAATGAACAAATTAATAACATTTTTTTTTTTTAGGCGCCGGGTTGTGCTTACGGGCTATCCATTGCAAAATAACCTGATCGAATACTGGTGCATGGTGGACTTTGTTCGCCCCAATTACCTGGGAACGCGGGCCGAGTTTTCTAACATGTTTGAGCGTCCGATTCAGAATGGGCAGTGCGTAGATAGCACACCTCAAGACATGCGACTCATGAGATTTCGCGCCCATGTTCTACACAGCCTGGTGGAAGGGTTTGTGCAACGGCGTGGTCATTCAGTGTTGCAGGCTACTTTGCCCCGGAAGGAGGAACATGTCTTGCTTGTCCGCATGACACCCATCCAAAGACAATTGTACAGAACGTTCATGAGCGAGCTCCGATTCCGCAACGGCGTCGGCAATCCCATTCGAGCGTTCGCTATTTGCTGCAAGGTTATTTACATCTCGCGATCTTGTTATTATCCATTACTAAAACACACTTTTTTTTATTTTTTTTTTATTTTCAGATTTGGAATCATCCTGATGTCATGTACAAATGTCTTCAGGACCTTCGTGATGATGAAGATCTTGATCTGGAAGAAGTTTCCACTCCTAAATCTTCGACATCATCAACTACCGGAGATGGGGTCGCTACAAAAGCGACAAAATCAGGTGACTACACACTCGACTTCGCCTCTTGGTGTCGATAATTTGAACTCTGAACTAGGAAAATCTAGTTTGAGTGGATTTTAATTTAAAATGTCAACACCAGGTGGAAAGAATGATTTTTATTTTTTTAAATGGTGCATTCTATTTCAAGAAATTTTTTTTTGCTGTGAAAAATTCTTTGAATTGTTTACAAGAAATAACTCAGACATATAATATATTTGCCTCACTCCAATTATTTTTTTTCGTCTCAAAACCAAGACCTTGAATGTGCAGGAAATTAAGATTGTTTATAATTTTGTCTCACCCTAGGCACATTCCAGATGGGGACTATCACTGACTTAACTCATGCCACATGTACATTAGTAGAGCTACACCAGGAACTATAAATTAGATAACGTGATAGAATAATAGCAAAAAAAAAAATTATTATTATTATTTTTTTTGTAGATACGGTATAAAAAAAAACTTAAAAAAATAATTGAGGGTTTGGCTTAGTTCTGAAACTGGCATTCGTGGGTTTAAATGTGGTGTTTGGTTTGTTGGAGCTTGAAGAAATAGGGGGGTTTGTGTTATGTTTGGAGTTTTAAAGTAATAGTGAAGTAATTTGGTGATATTTGGGTTTGGTTTTGATAATGGAAGAGAATTTGTAGATTTGTGTCATGATATGTCGAATTTCAGTCGAATCGCATATTTAAATCTGATTAGATTCGTATGAGATTTGATTCTTTATGCAGGTATCGTGCGGGCGCTAGCATTTGTGTTCTCGTGCGCACGGTACTCAGTGCTGAAATAGATTTAAATGTGTCGTCTGCTTGGTTTCAATTTTAAAATGAGTTTTTTTTAGCTAGAAATTGTAAAAATTGCATGAAATTATCTTAAATTTTCAAAAACTTACCGAAAATAATTGTTTCAAAATTTGTATTTACTATGATAAAATCCAATAAGATTTTCCAAATTTTAAAAAAAAAATTTACTTATTCCTAAATCTCTCGTTGCAGCTTCCAAGGCAAACAACCTTCCTGCAAACAATGCACCATACCAAACACACACCGACGAGAAAGAATCATCAACCCTCGTGCCGCCCACGGCGACCACCTCAGCTCCGGTTCCGGTTCCGGCACCGGCACCGGCACCACCACCACCACCACCACCGCCCGAACCGGCGCCCGAGAGCGTGACGGTCGCTCCGCCGCTGAAAAACTCCGACTGCGTCATCTCCTACGACTGGGCTAACCAGATCATGAAGGACTATATCCCCGGGGTGGTGGAAAACAGCATGAAAATGAAACTCATGTTCATCATCATCGAGCAGTCACTCAGCGTCGGCGACCGCATCCTCATCTTCAGCCAGTCGCTCTTTACCCTCAACTTGATCGAGGATTACTTGGGCCAACACTTCGTGCCCGGCCGCAACGGCGAGAAGTGGTGCCGCAACCGCAACTACTACCGCCTGGACGGCAGCACGTCGGCGCTCGAGCGGGAGAAACTCGTCAACGAGTTCAACTGCAGCAGCCAGATTTGCGTTTTCCTCATCTCGACGCGTGCCGGCTCCCTCGGCATTAACTTGGTGGGCGCCAACCGAGTCATCGTGTTCGACGCCTCGTGGAACCCCTGCCACGACACGCAGGCCATGTGCCGCGTGTACCGCTACGGACAGACGAAGCCGTGCTTCATTTATCGACTCGTGACTGACAACTCGCTCGAGAAGAAGATCTACGACCGACAGGTCAACAAACAGGGCATGGCCGACAGGGTGGTGGACGAGCTCAACCCAGATGCGAACCTCACCACCAAGGACATCAACTCACTCGTGTGCACCAACGAGGACGATCCAGAACCGCAGGACTTTTCATTGCATGCGGAGAAGTTCGACGACTCGGTGCTCACGCATATATGTCAGAACTACAGCCACTGCATCACCAAGGAGCCGTTCGAGCACGAGAGTCTCTTGGTTGATAGGAAGGATAAGAAGTTGACGAAGAAGGAGAAGAAGCTCGCCAAGCAGAACTACGAGCAGGACAAGAGAGCTAATGTCATTTATAATAGGCCCGGGTACAATATCGCCGGAGGGTACAGAATGGCGTCTAACAAGTGAATTTAACATGTCGTTTTTTTTTTTTTAAGATTATTTTTTAATTTTTAAAATTTTTTTTTAATGTTTAGTTATGGTGGACGACCGATCGCAAATGTGAGACCAATGCAAAATAATCCAGCGCCTACGTATCCTAGGGGTCTGGGAGCGAATTATTCTCCAGAAGCACTGGCACGGCAAGGAATATTTTATCAGCAAGTGACGGTTCAGAATGGTAATTACAGGAAATGGTTAAAGAAAGAATCGGAAATTGATTTTTTTTTTTTTTTTTTTTTTTTTTTTTTATTTTTACTTTAATTTAGATTTTGTGATTCCGACGTCGACCGCAGATGGGAACCCGATTCGAATTCCTGCAGGACAACAGGTTCTGATCGTAAAGTCCCCGCGCGGCATCTACATACGGACTCAGGACAACAAAATAATCGCTATTCGGAACCCGGCGGCAGCGCAAGGCGACAAAACGACGGCTGCGGGGAAAACTGGTTATTTTAGTAAAAATATATATTTGTCATCGGGTAATTAATAGATTGATTTTTACAGATGAAAGTTTGAGCAGTTTGGCCAGTTCGCTTACAGGAGGCACATCGGCGACCAACTCGACGCGCGTTGCGGCGACCCTGGCGACGGCAGTGAGTACCACGAGTAGTTCAGCTGCTGCAGGGGATAAGAACAAGACCGAAACAGACCAGAAGTCGGCTGCGGGTGCCGCCGACAGGCACCCGCCGGAAGTGATCGACCTGTGCGACGTAGACGAGGACGAGGACGTGATGGTGACGTCGTCAACAGCCGCCGTCCCCAAGACTCCATCCGGGGTCGCAAGCAAAGCCCGCCGCGATGCGGGCGACGACGCTGCGGCCGTCGGAGCCAAGGACGTGGACGGCGCTATTCTCTCTCGGAATCTGAACCTGCTAGCGGGCGGCAGGGTTGTCAACACCGACAAGAGCAAGCCGGAAGCGACGGACTGCGCTCCATCGGACGAGCAGAGCGATGCGGGCTCGAACCCGGCCCTGGCGGACGGCGGAGGGCAGAAGGAAGCGGTTCTCAACAACTCTTCGGTCTCGTCGACGAGCGCAGCGTCGCCTGCCGTGAAAACCGCCTGCGACGAACCGAGCGAGAACAAGTCGGGAACCCCCGATACGGACGAGCCGATGTCGCCGACCTCGTCTTCGAGCAAGAAATCATCGGAGTCGTCGTTCTCCATCTCGCAACTGCTCGCTAGTCACAGCATGCAGCCGGGCGCGTCGTCGTTGACGCCCGGCGGGCTTCCGGTGAGCGCCATGGATTATCTCAACAAGACGCTTTCTTCCATGCCGAGCGGCGGCAACGACAGCATCAACCACCAGCTCTCTTTCCTGAACGGCATTCCGGGCCTGCTGCCGAACAACAACCCGCTGCCGACGGGCGTCGTGCCGCCGTCGCAACTCATCACGGCACCGCTCACCGTGCAGCACCTGGGCGCCCTCTACCCTCATTTAGTGAACTCCGACAACCCCTCCTCATCTGAACCCCAGTCTTCCCAGTCGAAAAGCTTGGGGGTCAAGGACAATCAATGATGAGCTACGTTAAATTAAATTAATTTAAATTTAAATTAAGTTAGGTGAGAATTTTATTTCTTCAGGGTTAGGTGGGTCCAAATTTCCACATTTTATTTCATTTGGAGATTATAGTCGCGAAAGTAATTTTATGCGCCCGAACTGACCGGTTCATTTTTGTGACCGGTTAAATTATTATTATTTTTTTATTAATTTTTTTTTGATCTTAGATCGATGCATTTTTGTGCTTTTCTTGATTGCGTTAGGTCACAAGATGAGTTTTAGGACTTTGTTTTAAATCATGTGTCATCTATAAAATAAATTTTTCTATTATTGATTTTATTTTTATTTTTTATTATTATTATTATTATTATATTATTCTATGGTTGTAATATTTAATTTCAAAATTATGTTTGTGACGGTTGTTTGATTTTTTTTTCACTCCCGTCATGGAAATGTGGTTCAGGTTTGATTTTTACCTGATGTTTAAATGTGGTGTGTAGGGAATATATGCCTCGTATTCAAATGTATTTCTTTCCTTGGTTTTTTTATACTCAAATTTCGAAGAAAAGTTACGAAGTGTTCATCTAATTTATCCTTCTACTGAAATATACGATTGTATAGTATATTAGTATTATTCTAGTGTATTCTAATTTTTTGCTAGTTATGTTTTTGTAGTCTAATAAAAATTTCTTTTTCTTATTTTCTCTCTTTTTCTTTTCTTTTCTTTTCATTTTATTTTTTTACTTATGTTTTTGTGGCTGAAAAAAATCTGTTGTTGGTGCTGTGATTAAATGTAGCAGATGAATAAAATGGTTGTATAACTTAGTCGAATTGTGGAGTTTACTGATTTTGACACGAGATGGCGTTGGTATATACAAAGTAAGTTTTTTAACTTGTTCATAAATTTTCTTCACTTTTTTAACGATTTAATAAACTTTTATTGAATATAAATTGATTGAATTACAAATTTTATCCAAAAAAAAAAAAATTTCCTAGTCAATTTTCACAACCAACATTAGAGGAATATTTCGTTACATATGACCATCGTACAGTGGTCGACTTTGGTCACCATTCACGTCGCTCGCCATCATGTCTGTGATCATGTCTCTATGGAATTAAAAAAAATTAGTTGATTAAATAAAGTGTAGAATTGAGTTGAAATATATACCTGATGAGTGATCATGAAGCATTTTAAATGACGGTCGTGAGGCCTATTTGCGACCGCTGGTCAAGCGTGAGAATAGTTTCGAGCTCCCTCAAGCTGTTCACGTCTCCTTCAGCGGTCATCACCGAGACAAAGCGAAAACGTTTTATCAAAGGCAACTCCAAATTGTCTATCTCTGTCAACATTTTGGCACAATCTGCATAAAAATGTATAAAATCAGTGAAAATTGTTACAAAATTCACGGGAATTTTCTTTACCTAACGCCATTTTTGCAATAGATGACATGGCTGTTATACTAGTTTTGAATTAATTTCTTGTTATTTAATTTAAATCTTGATTTAATTTTCTGTTTTTGTTGGTTGGTTAGACTTGTTTTCAATCTGAAGTTTTTCGAGCATTCTGAAGATATTGTTTTTATCGTGAGCATGTTTTTATATTTTTAGTAACAATATTTTTTAACTGACACGACTTTTCAACTTCTGGTAACTTCCAATATATCCTATACATCGTTAATTTTTAATTGATAAATTTGTTTGTGTATGTATTTATATCAGCTCAGCAATAATAAAGTTAAAAAATTAGAAAATATTAAATAAAATTTACACTTTATGTGTAAATTTTACACTTATTTAGCAAATGCAACAGGGAGAAAGCATCAATGTTTGAACGTTTCGTAAAAATGCCACTAGATGTCAGGTTTCGTCGTTGCAGGATAAATAGAAGTTTTGGAAGTTTGGAATGAGGTTTTCCCAGTCGTTAGCGAAATTTGAGACACAAATCTCCACTTTCCTTTTATTTATCTTTCTTATAATTAAAACTTAAAATTTTAATAATTTTGAAATAGAACATTAAAATCCATAATTAAAAAGTGCTTAAAATAATTATAATAATTTTTTTTAATTTTAAAGTCATTCATTCGTTGTAAAGAGTGGATACATTAAATTATATTAGTCCAAAATGTTATTAAATCAATAAATCTACATATATATATTCCTCAGTTAATTAGACAGAAATTATACATAAAAGCTAATAAAAATTACTGAGATTAAAAAAACCTTTTAAATGCGTTCTTCTAAGTATTTTTAGAGAATTTATCTTGTAGGTCTATGATTTACTTTCATTCTATTGTTGCCACTACACCTTGCGAGAGTAAAACTTACCATGATAGTAGAAAAAAAAGAGTTAAAATTGTATTACATACTTTTTCTTACTGCTATTCTAGTTTCAACGGTCCATCATTATTCAGCGCCATCTCTCGTAGAATTTTGAAGGTATTTTAATAAGGTAATGTCTCCCTACTACTTATTTTTATCTCTATACATTTCAGCCTTTTATAAGCAAAAATCAATAAGGAAATAAAAAACCGCTGATGCAACAAAGTGTAGAAATTAGTACTTTTTATAAACACTTCGAATTTTACATTTGGCACTTTTTCGAAATTGCACATTTTGATTGTTTTCAGACAATTTTGAAAATAGAAAAATCAAAACAAAAAAAAAAAAAAAAATTGATTTTGAAATTGCGTAACCAAAGTAATCCACAAAACGACATTTCCATCAGCACTCAATAACAAAATCCATTAAATTGACAAAAAAAAAATAAATAAATAAATAAATTCAATATTTAACAGATTTCCCACCGAGATTCACAAAATTAAAAAAAAAAATTTTTTTAATTTTTTCATTTTTCCAACACCAATTACCAACCAACACAAATAACTACCCACCCTCAAAAAAAAAAAAAATTATGCCAATCGTAAAATCAAGCCAAAAGTGCCATTAAAAAAGAGTACATTCGCTCGAGATATCGTAATGATCCATATCGCAGTGTCCGAACTCGCAACACTGATCGCACGCCACATCCATCGAAATCTCTCGGGGCAGATCGAACGGCGCATCGTGTCCGAGATCTGGCGTCAAGTTGCACGCGGCCTCGCAGTCGACGTGGTACGGCTCGATGAACGGCGGCGGGGTTGGCGACGCGCACATGATGTGATGGGGCTGATGATACTCGTCTATATCCTCGGGCATTTCTCCCTCGAACCCCGGCAACGAGCAGCTGTCATTCGACTCCTCAGGGCTCGGGTCGCTCGTGGACTGTTGGTGGACAAGAGCTGGACTCTCGTAGTGCTTGTACAGCGCCGCGGGATCGCTGGACGAGCGCTTCAGGTAATTCCCCGTGTCGTCGCAGCAACCCTCGAGGAGCGCCGGCGACGAATTGCTCCTCATCTTCGACGATCTTTTCATGTCTTTTATAGGCGGGATGGTCGCCTCAGACATCCTCTTCTGCTTCTTAAAGCGGGGTTTCGTGCTGGAAAGGAAAGAGATAAAAGAAGAAATTGATTTTTTTCGCTTTTTAACAGTGAATTTTGCTGAGTGAGTCAATTGCATCCGGTTTCTGCCATCAAATATCACATCACGTTACTAAGAACGCAATAGAAATGGAATGCACAGCAATAGACTTACATCGGAATATATAAACCTAAATGTTTGTTTTAGGGCTAAAATACTGATTCCGTAAGATCGAATGACAGGTTTTGTAAATAAATAAATAAAGGGTTTGTTAGATTTCGAGTTTTTATTTTTATTTATTTATTTATTTTTATTTTTTTTACTTACTGGCAACTAATTTTTCTGGTTGAGTGGTAAACCTGTTTAAAAGATGAAATGTACGGCGTCTAACAATCTGGAAAAAAGAATGATGTTTGGCTTGGGACTTTATAAATGGTTGTTGAATTAGGAATGTTTGTTTTATACCTTTACTTTTGAATTCCGCAGCGCGAAGACGAGAACCCGATTCGAAGACGAAGATGAAGTTGAAGATGATGAAGTCAACGTTGCGATTGACACTGTTGAAAACAACTGAGATTTCTGTTACTATGACTACCGTCCGCGCGCGGTGAAAAGATAATTTTGTTTTAGGAAATCGATACCAGATCGCGCGGTAATGATGTCTGCTTATGTCTTGCTTATGTTTATACAGGCTTTTTGCTAGTTTGTTGGGTTTTTTGCCATCTGGTGGCATCGCGCAACAACCAACACTGTTAACTGCTGTCGAAGCGCAACATCTCACCCACACCCCACCAAATTCATACTCACACCAGCACCCACACTACCCACACCGTTCACTCACACCCATATCCACTTTCCTCACATTTCACACCTCCAAACCCTACACCCTCCCATATCCCCTCACTCCCACACTGTACACCCCACCCCACCCTTCGTCCACATCCACACTCCATACTTCAGATTCCATACACCCAACACCCCTCATCCACATCTCATACCCCATACCACATATTCTCTGCATCCAAAACCAAGATATTTTTTATTTAAATGCCACGCCATCATTTGTTTGTTATTGTTTTGTTTGCTTGGTTTAACACTACAGTCTCATCAGCCAGCAACAAAAACACTGCTGGTGACAATGCCACAAAGTGTACGCCGGGCTGGGTGGCAGTGCAACACACAAAAAACACTGCTGCAACTGATTACGCCTCACTTCCGTTATTTAACATCATAGATAAAGGTTTTACTGTATCGCAATGATAGATATTTTAGCAGTCGAAAACTGCAATTGCAATATCAAGTAATGAAGTTCCGTCAAACGGGATTGTTTCTTCAGAAGTAGATCCAGAGGGAAAATGTGGCGAAATTTGTGATTATGATTTATGACTTTAACGTTCGTTGAATTTTGTTTTTAGTGTCACGAAAATGAAATAAACGTTTATTCTTTAACGTTAAACTTTTTATTCATTCATATACAAAAAGTAATTAACTAAATAAAATAAACGACATTTAAAAGTTTAAACTGATATAAATGCGTCAACGTTCACTCCCGCTGCTGCTGCCATCTGGGGTCGATTTCGCGAACTGACTTCAACGGATGAGAATCCAACTCAAATTCCAATACACAGAACAGAACGATCGTTTGGAAGTTGAATTTCGTCTCGTTGAGGTCAATTTCATACATTCCTTTATGAAGCCAATGCAAAATGTTCAAAATTCACGTAGAGTGACTATATATCAACCAAAATCAAAACGCAAACCGAGCATCATTTTGCAAACATTTAATAAGTGTATTTGATTGCAAAAAAAATAATTAAAATGACAATTTTTAAGGATAAACATCAGTATTTTGTAAATCATCTAAACTACAATCTTTTTAATTTGTTCCTTCACATTAATGCTTAATCGTTGAAAACAAAAATCAACTCAACAACAAAAAAAATAAAATAAAAATAAATTCAACAAAAACTAAAAAAAAAAAAAAAAAAGGCAGAAATCGAATAAATTAATTTCCATCAATATTTGAACGCTTATTAATCAATCATTTGGTCGCCCTGTGAATATTCGGAGCCCCCAAAACCCCCCCTGGTCTAAATAAATAAAGCACATCCCTCACAAACGAAGCAAAAAACAAAGTTATATTGGCTCCTAAAATATTTGATTATACATTGCAGTTATTGGTCCATAGGTCTGTTTAACTTAGAAAAAAAAAAAAAAATTTATAGATAATAAATTGCGGTTTAAACAAATTCAATTCCATTCTTCGGTAATCATTAATTAAACGCTGTGAATGATGAACGCACTATGGTGACATTTAAACGAGCAAAGAACACCAATGCCGTGGACCCATAGTTCACAAAAAACATTGTTTTTTTTTTGAAATTTTTCTTTTCTTTTCTTTTTTTTGTCCGTTTTATAATTTTGAATATCCCCTTTTTATTTTGGCAAGTTTTCAAAATGGTCATGTTTGTGGCGAATCCTGCGAAGAAAATTTCAAAAACAAAAAATTAAGGAAAAAAAAAAAAAAAAAAAAAGTTGTTACAAAATGGATGTTTTCAAAATTTTTTTTTGTTTGTTTTAAACAAATAAATGTCATATTTTAAAATACTTTTTGATTCCTCTTTGTGACGTTCTTAAAATCCATTATCATTGCTAATTTTTATAATACCACACATTTGCTGCCTTGTTTTTTTTTCACTGGTTTCTTTTCAGGGCTTTTCCGATTGATTTGTCGAACGAGATCGTAGAAAATCTGTTGGGGAAATAAAAGCAGAGTGAATCTTTGTGGTAATTGTTCATTAAAATTGTAAAATGCTATAAAGTGTTCGGCGAAATTTGAATTAAATGAATGAATTATTAAGCAATAAACGCGTGGAAAACATTTGGAAATTTTCCAATGTTTTTCTTTCGTCGATGTTCAATTTGTTGACTCGACATCTTTATACAGTTGTCGTTAAAATCGGCCGATATCGATATTTTTCAAAAAAGTTTTTTTTGAGAATTTCTAAAGTCAACTCCCTAATATCCGGACATAAGGCGGTACTGGAAAAAGTGGCCGGATATGGGAGCAGGACGGGTAAGAGAGAGTATTTAGTGTATTGAAATATTAAAAGGGGCGAGACTTTTGACCGGATAAGAGAGCTGGCCGGATATCAGTATGTCCGGATATGAGGGAGTTGACTGTATAATTACGATGTTTTAGACTCAAATATGTATTCTCGAAATTAAAAGTTAAACAGAAAAAAAATTGTGTTTTTGAGTTGCAAAAATTGCTACTTTCATCATTTTTGGTATACTTCTACTGTAAACATAGTAAAACCATGATTAAACCAATTTTTTAAAAATATTGAAATCGGCATCCAAATTATATACAACTACAGTTCAAAAGTTTAGAAACTAGTTAATTTTTATTTTTGAAAAAGTCTAAATTCACAAAATGTGTATTG